>JAXBDA010000069.1:45254-133594 GCA_036023075.1 Gaultheria prostrata | reverse complement strand
ATGTAATGGATGTTGTTCATCAAGAAAAGGTGGCGAAGAGAATCTTCCTTGTACAATTTGGACTTCTCGTCAAGGTTGCACTGTAGAATTGAAATGAGGGATCTGAAGTGAAGAGTCGTTGGAGAAACACAAAAACTTGACCTTATACTTGAATTATCTTCCACAGTTGGATTCAAGTCCGGTGAAAATGTAACTGAATTTTCTTTACCGGAGTCTTTGAGAAGCAAATTTAGGGTTTCAGAGTAATCCGTGAGGGTCCTGAGGTAATTCATGACGTATCTAGTAAGATGGTGAATTCCTCCACCGGGGAAAGGATTCATGGATATGTTTGAGGCGACAAGATTCTCAAATTCAAGGAAAGTTGCCTTCACAGAATACCCCAATCTCCTTAGGACATCTTGGCATTCATTTCTCACGTAAGAATCGATCTCATCAGTGTATAAAGCATCAATGTCGGGGATAAGATCCGCCAACACCTCATACATGCCAAGAATACGAACCAACTTCTCCGGTGGGTGAGGCCCCATCGCTATGGCTTCGCCAAAATTCATCAGCAGAAGCATTGAAGATTTTGATGCCTCAACAAAGCATATCGAACTACATGAGTCAAACTCTCCGAAAATCTGGTCACTAAGCCTTTTTTCACTGGCAAGATACACCCGAACAAAGTTCTTCATCACCCAAATCCACCTTCTGATTCTGGAATTCAAAGTACCCCATTCCATCTTAAGCACATCTTCGATGCTGAGTTTTTCCACTTCAAGCATGAAGAGACAGTCGTCCAAGGCATCTTTCTGGACGCTTATAAAGGCCTGTGTGCATTCCTGATCATAATTTGAAGCAAACATCAGCTTGGCAATGCATTTCAGGTCAGGAATCACAGATGGATGGACCAAATCGAAAACGAAATCCTCAGAGTTCCTTCTGCTTATACTATCCCTCGGAACTGAGTCCTCGACCAATTCATCCCCAAAAGAGATAACCGACCCCTCAGTTTCAACATCCTCTTCGCTTGACCTAAAAGACACATGCTCGGGCTCAAAGGGTTGCCTGGTTTGAACTAGCATGTGCCTAAACTCTTCCTCAAGCCTCACCATCGCCGTGTGAACAACATCATGAGCCCTACGAAGAAGCTCACTCTCTTCACCATCTCCATCTAAACACAAACTCTCTAGGATTTCAATCAACTTTTGTGCTTCATCCACCACCTTGACATAATCATAAGCTTCTGCAGAGCTACCATCCCAAATCATAGACTCATCTACCTCCCAATTCATGACCTTATCTTGAACGATATTTAGTCGCTCCTTGATCTCACCTAACCCTTCCTCATCCTCAACCTCATCCTTTTTGTTTTCACTAAGTTTAGCTATGGAGGACAATTGGGTGCCTAAATCTGCCAAGATTTTCCTCGCATCACCCGTCAAGTTCCTTCTAGTTTCCAATGCTATTACAATTTTCTGGGCAGCAGCAATTAAATCTTCTTCTCCTTCCAAAGTTGGAGATACAGATTTACAGTCTCCCATAGCATATAAATTGCATACAAACAGAAACCCTAAAACCAGAACTTAAAAACTGCCAAAAGACTTGAAAGTAAAGACTACCCTCTTAAATTGAGGCTAAATCAATTCTTTTCCAATCAAAATGATAAATGCAAAAATTGGGAATTTTCCAATAGTTTCCTCTGAAAAGGCAATCGGAATATAGGGTAGGATCAAAACATTTCAACAGGACCCAACTAGAACTGTAATAACAAGTCAAGATTCATCAAGATTCTAATTTCTGGGAATAAAATCCCAATTTCTGGGAGAGTGGATCAAAGAAAAGACAAATGGGTTTCAAAAGGGCATAACCAAAGAAGTAGTACAGTAGATTTCTACAACAAAAACTGATTTCTAAACTGCTATGAGCAAGAACAAAAGGAACTGAAAAATCTATAAAATTCCAAACAATACTTTATGGAATGAATACCCAAAAGAAATTTCTTGGAAAAAAAGATCAAACCAACATGTACTATAAATATCTATAAACATATATACGAACTGTAGGTATATATAGAGCTGTGATTGGGTAGAGAGAGAACAAAGAGGGAGAAAGAGAATGACCCGTTGGGAGATTTCAAGCTATGAATTTTCCTTGGCCGATCTCTGGAACTATTTTGAGATTTAAGTAGTAGTTTATGCTTTTTTTCCTATGATTTTTCTATATTACTTTTCTTTCTTTGGGGTGTGGCTTTGACTTTCTAGTCTTCAAGAAAGATGAAAGATAGTATATTACATTGACTGAAATAGTGCTTCTTTGTAAGACAAACAACAAAAGTGCCATTCATTCATTAAATTAATCAGTCCATGCTTCACCGTGAAATTTTTTTACTGTTTGATACTCTCCCCGTTCTAAAATATTGGTCCATTTTTACTAGTTGGGACCTTTTAAAAAATCGTCTATATTTTCTACTTTATAATATTTTTTATATCCAATATGGATCTTATTTGATAGATCTCAATTAGTTTCATTATACAAATTTTTAAAAATTCTTTTAAATTTTATAGATTGTGAAATATAGACAATTGTTTGAGTAACACGACTGCCTAATAGGAACCAATATTTTGGAACGGAGGGAGTATTTTTTTTTTGAACCGTTCTATTCGTCCAGATGGAGGTGCACCATCCGGCGCCGGGAACCCACTTGTGGGTCCTATACAGTAGATCTGAGTCGTTCATCCATCTCAAAATCAAATTCCGAATGGGCTTTCGCGGAAATCAACTCAATTGGACGTTCCTAAGTGTTCAATCCAAAATCACCCCATTTTGTTCAAATTTTTTTGAACGAAATGAGATGATTTTGAATCGAGAATTTAGAGACGTTCGATTGAGTTGATCTCCCCGCGGGGCCTTTGGAATTTGATTTTGAGATGAATTAACGGATTGGATCGACCATGTGGGACCCACCGAAGCTGATCCGTACATGGTCTGTACATGGGGTCGGCACCCCTGGATTTATCATTTTTTTGTTCCTTTTCTGAACTGAATGTCCGGTTAACCCAAATCAGAGCATGTACAACAGTACAAGTTAGCACAAGGCCTAGCCAATTTAAGACCGAGTTTTCACTATCGTCTAAATAATAAGTATTTTTGGTATTTTTGTTAATTGTCTACGTCGTAGAGACAAGTCACTCTCCTTTCATGCATCACAATAATACTAATCCAGCGAAAACTATACCAACTTTATGATATTTTTAATAGAAACTCACCCTGGTCAATAGTTCACAGTGTATAATTTAGCTAGTAATTTTTCTTTTCAACACTACCATAATATGTACACTTTTTCTTCTTTTATTTTTTTAGTTTTCCACCTAGAGAGAGAGAGAGAGAGAGAAAGTATAGATAATAAATGGTAAAAAAAAAAGAGTAAAATATGTATTGGATGGTGAATAGTAATAACTCTTAAAATGCAGAGAGTAACTATTCATTAGGTTCATTTATCAAGGTTTTGTTGAGGATTTTCGTGGACTTATTTTGTATTATTAACTAGGTAAAATTGCCACATGCACATTTTAACTAGTCCTGTGGTTGAAGGGGTTTGTCTTGTCGTTAACTCCATGGCCTTAGAATTAATCGAGCTACGCGGGAGTTGACTCAGATATCTGGTTATTAACAACCTTAAAAAAACATTGCGACAGAAATTTGGTTGGAAATCCTAACATTATAGAGAAACTTGAGTCATTGTCTGGATTGTGCTTGTTAATTGGGAAGAATGAGGTCATATTGGTACCTGCTGCAAAAACTTTTTTGAAGAACAGTCGGCATAAGAAGGGATCGGATCATCTCTCCATGAAAAGGATTAAGGATGAATCAATTTCACCCGTAAAAAATCATGTACTTTTGATAAACTAAATCTTTGAGTGCATTGATCACCATTTTTTACCTTCTCATTTGGAGGAAAAGTGGCAGATTCAAAACTAAAAATGAAAGCCTGCACAAAGTCATGATTCAGATACAAACTAGGCCTTTATCTGAAGCAAGAGTTTGAAGAATTATTTTGTGCATCGATCACAGTTTTTGCAGAAGATTTACCCAGAAAAAAAAGAGGAAAATGATTCTTAATAACATATATGAATTCAGTATTTTCGCTTCATGGTTTACCCAATAATAGGATGATCCACATCTCAGTCCATCCCTTTTGACATCTAGAAACAACTTTGGGCATATAACTGTAGACACCCCAAATTTTAGTAACCGTAATTCCTTAGCCGGACATAGAAACCAGTCTCGGTTTTCTTGAATTAGGACACGTGTTCATATACCTCACTCAATCTTAACAAGACCAAAACCGTGAAAACAACACGTTCCAAACAACTTCCCCAGTTTCTTTATGCCTGAATATACATAATCTTGGAAATCTGGAAAAACATAGGCAACAGATACAACTACAAAAGTTGCAGCACTTAACAAATGATAGGCAATTCCTGATACATGAGGATACAAGATACTGATACAAGTCAACTCTTTTAGCAAGATTACATAACATACATTTATCCTTTCCGGTTGGAGATCGTGAGACACAGATTCCTATGTCCATTTCTATAAATCATAAATCCCATCTCCCACCTCTAATACTCTCCATCACTTCCTCTGGTCACCGTGCAATGATCTTGGGGATCCCTCGAAGAGATCCAAGAGGAAATTCTCCAAATCTTCAGCGCTATACTTAATGTTCTTGTAACCCAGATCGACATGTCGTTCCCTAACAAATTCCCTATAAGCTAGGATAACTTTAATGGATGTAGATATTTGTAGATCGTTCTGGAGCTCAGCATCCGGGATTACCCACCCTGTTTGCCTGTTATAAACCTCTTGAAATGCGACATTAAAGCTCTGAATCCTCTGCCTCAGAAGAGACTTTGTTCTAGATGCAGAACTTAGCAAAGACAGGATTGAACTCCAAGTGGCTCTCTCGTAACTCATAGCGTGCTGTTGGATTTTCAAAGTGTGCTTGCGAATCCATTCCTCACCTAAAATGGTTCTCACCTCAGAACCATCCACCTTTCGAGCCATGTAATGGATATTATTCATCAAGAAAAGGTGGCCAAGAGAATCATCCTTGCATAAGTTGGACTTTTCTTCTAGATTGGATTCTAAATTGGAAAGAAGCAACCGGAAGTGAAGTGCCATAGGCGAAACACACAAACTTGACCTTCCACTTGCATTATCCTCTACGGTGTGATTCAAATGAGAGGAAAACAAAACTACATTTTCTTCAATGTAGTCTTTGAGAATCAAATTTAGGGTTTCAGCATAATCAGTGAGCTTGATGATGAAATCTACAATGTAGTTAGTAAGAGGGTGAATTCCTCCACAGAGAAAAGGGGTTGTCAAAATGGGTGGTGCGACGCTCACATTATACTCCAAATCCAGGAAATTTGCCTTCACACAACAGCCCAATTGCCTTAGGACATATTTGCATTTGTTTCTAACGTCAGATTCGAGCTCATCAGTGTATTAAGGGTCAATATCTGGGATCAGATCTGCCAACACTTCATACATGTAAAGTGTACGTAAAATCATATCCGGTTCGTGAGGTGACCAAATGGCTATGACCTCACCAAATTTCAGCAACTGAAGCATGGAAGGCTTCGATGCCTCAACAAAACAAACCGAGCTGAACAAAGCAAAATCCCCGAAAATCTTGTCACTCAACCTTTTTTCACTGGCGAGATGTACCCGGACGAAAATCTTCATCGCCTTGATCCACCTTTTGATTTTCCTAGCCAAACTTTTTCCCCCTTCCATTTTAAGCACATCTTCTATGATAAATTCCTCCGCTGCAAGTATGTGCAGACAGTCGTCCAAGGCGTCTTTCTGGACACTGATAAAGGCCTGGGTGCATTCCCTATCACAGTTTAAGTCGAGCATCATTCTGGCGATATGTTTCAGGTCGGGAATTACAGAAGGATAAACAACATCCATAACATAATCCGCCGAGCTCTTCTGCTTGGACTATCTCTCTGAATCAAGTCATCAACCGATTCATCCCCACTCACTATCATCGACCCCTCATTTCCAACATATACTTCCCTAGGACGAAAAGACAAATGCTCCGGCTCAAAGGGTTGCCTGTTTTGATCGAGAAGGTGCTTAAATGGATCCTCGACCGATTCATACCCTGATGAGACAATCGACCCCTCAGTTTCCACATCCTCTTCGCTTGACCAATAAGACACGTCTGGCTTAAAGGATTGCCTGTTTTTAACAAGAATGTGCCTAAACTCTTTCTCAAGTCTCACCATTACCATTTTCATCACATCATGAGCTTTACCAAGAAGCTCACTCTCTTCACTATCTCTACTCAAACACAAACTTTCCAGGGTTTCAGTCAACTTCCGGGCTTCGTCCACTGCCTTCATGTACTCAGAAGCTTCTTTAGAGCCACAATCCCATATCATAGACTCATCTACCTCCCATTTCATGACCTGATCTTGTACGGCAGTTAGCCGCTCTTTAATCTCACTCAAGCCATCTTCCTCACCGTTTTTATTCTCAATAACTTCACCCATGGCACACAATCGGGTGCCTAAATCAGCCAAGGTTTTTCTTGAGTTACGCGTAAAATTCCTTGTACTTACCAATGCTCTTACAATGTGCTGGGCAGAAGCAATTAAATCTTCCTCTTCTTCTTCATTTTCTTCTTCTTCTCCTACTTCTAATATTGGAATCCCAGATTTGCAGTCTCCCATTGCATATAACAGCCCTACGTCAGAAAATCCCAATTGATTACACAACACAAAACCTTGAAAACCAGAACAAAAAAACCAAGGGTTTCGCCAAGTGGACTTAAGACAACCACCAAAAGGCTTGCTCCAAGGGATTAAAAATCCGCGAAGGCTAGACATTGAGTTTCGCGTAAGCTAACTTAGACACCGGTTGTAAAAAAAATGCTACTAAAAAACATAAAAGTAGAGAATTGAGGCTAAATCGAACTAATTTGGGGAGATCTACTATAGGGTAGGATCACACCATATTGACAAGACCCAATTAGACTTGTAAGTTGTAATAACTAGTCAAGATTGATGAAGATCTAGATGTACAATCCCAGTTTCTTCGGGAGTGAAACACAGAAAGGGCAAAGGTGTTTCAAAAGAGCAAACTAGTGAAAAGAAGGGGAAAAGAATACTATAAAAATAACACGAATGGGCAAGAATCTAAGGAGCTGAAAATTCTTAACATTTCAGCCAAAACTTCATGTTCTGTGCATGTTTGCAAAAAGTTTTTAAGGGGCAGATTTTGATATTTTAGCTTTTGAAAAGCAGTTGTGAGTATATGTTACAAGATTTTATTGGTTGATTTCACTCCTAGAGATTTCTAGCTCGAAGCTGATAAATAGTTTAAATCTGAATCCTCAGGACGCGGGGCTCTGCTGTCCCCGTGGGTCTAGATTAGGGTTGGCAGGGCTTGCCGACCCCATGGCTGTGCTGTCCCATGGGTCCAGACTGGGGTTGGCTGGGCCTGTCAATTCATGGGGACAGCAGAGTCCCCGCGTTTCTCATGGGGTTAATTGGGTTTGGACTTTGGAGTGTTCTGGGTACAGATTTTAGATTCTAGCCAACTTGAAGCTATCATAATCAAATCAAATTCATTCCTGTATATGAAAATTTCTGTACCTATACTATAAAATACTACCATCTAGTAAAGCAAGAATTTAAAATTTACAACATGCAATATACAAAAAGATTATTAATTGCTCTTGCAGCACCGCCACTTGGTGCATGGTACTCCGGTGCCTTTCTCCACCTCGTATTGGTGTGGCTCGCATTGGTCCCACATCAATACGTGCCGGAGAAAGCGCCCTGTAGCACCACGTCACTGAGTAATCACTCAGTAATATACATATATACAGTTGTAGTTATATAGAGAATTGACTGTAGATAGAGAACAAAGAGGGAGAAATAGAGACTGACCCTTTGGGAGATAGGATCTAGGGCAATGACATTCAGAGGTTTCAAGCTATTACTTAGTCTTTGGCCGATCTCTGCAACTCTGGAGTTGGATACTGTAGAACCATTTCCTTGACTTCCTAGTTTCTAGTCTTTGACAATGGAAGTCCCTCCGTCCAAAAAGACTTTTCTGATCAATTAAACGAACTCAATTACTCAATGAAAAGGTTTGAATTTTTTTGGACAAATAAATGCATCACTTTTAAGTCCTCGTCCTTCCTTCGCGAACTGGAATAGTATTACATTTCAAATAGTATTACATTCCATTGTTCAAATTAGTGCTTGATTATAAGATAAATAACAAAAGTGCCATTCTTAAAACAAATATGAATTCTTCATTGTGAAAATTCTTCAGTGGGGGAGTTAATGAGTTAGTCCAGAGGGGTCTAGAAGTTATTTATAGCCCTAAACCTCAAACGCCTCTACCGAGGCTCGAACCATGGTCTCGAACTGATGTGGTGCCGCATTGCAGGGTAATAGTGCGGCTTCCGAGCCGTTAATTACGCAGTCAACGGCTCGGATTGTATCTCGATACTTGCATGATCCGAGTCTTCTATTGCCTATATGAATTCCGAGCCATTGATTAACCCTGGAATAGGATAGGATGAAAAATTTGATCAACGGCTCGTGTGCCACACTCAGAGCCGACCCAGGACCTAGGCCTGGGTCTAGGGCACTCCAAAAAGACGAAATTTTGGGGGCACTCTCACATTTTTTTATAATGGGCTTGAGTATGACTCTTTTTGACCCAATAAAAAAAATAAAAAGGCCTAATCTTACTTACAAAAGGGCCTAAACAATTCTAGTGACCATTGGGCCCAAACTAAAACATACCCCAATCCAAAAAAAAAATATATACTTTGAACCTTGTTCGGTTGTTCTTCTTTGATCTTTACTCCTCTCTCTCTCTCTCTCTAAGTCTCTTCAACAACACTTCTTGTTCTTCTTTTTTTCTCTAGTTTTTCTAATTAAATAGGGTCAGATGTATACTCTTTTTGGGGAATTTCCAGTTTCCCATGAAAAAAATCTGCTTGATCTAGGTTTTTGGGTAAGTTTTTTTTTACATCTTTTGCCATTTCTCTAATTTACGATTTTCTTGAAAAGCTTTTTCCGTAGCTTGTAAAGATCTATCCATTTTATCTCGTTTTTGTTTAAAAAAATTTGGTTCATAAATTTTTTTTCCCCATGAGGCCACTGTTCAATCGGCTTAGAGAATAATATTACCTGACACAGAGGTATTTTTTAGGGCACAGTTTTTAGACTAAGCCTAGGGTACTTCAAACCCTTGGGCCGGCCCTGGCCACACTATAGGATTTGAATCATTTATGATACTTTTTAGCGCACAAACCAATCACACGCACACAATATAGAATACGAAAACAGTAAAGAAAGAAGACATCAAGTTTTTACGTGGTTCCCCAAAATCCGAGTACGTCCACGGGAGCGAGAGTTAGTCTGTTATTCGATTGAAAGTCTGCTAGAGTTTTTACAATAGGCAATATTTATAATGTCTACTCCTATTCCAACCTAATTACACCGTAAAGCCCCCCGCACCCCCAAACCTTCGGGCCTATGAGCCGACCCAACAGTTGAATTAGCTTCCCTCACTCCACTCCGCTTCGCATTTGGCCTTCATTAGAACTTCCCAGTACCTCTCCATATGAGCCACAAGTTCCAACAATACTAATACAACAAAAAAAAACTTGCAATAAAAGTAAATGTAGTGGGCTGAACCGGAACACCTATGGGTTGAACCGGAACACCTATGGGCTGAACTAGAATCCCCACGGTCTGAACTGGAACAGATATTGGGTCGAACTGGAAGACCCATTGCACCGAATGCTCCGTAGCGGGCCAAACCATCAGCCCAACAACATCCAACAAATGAGCAGCCCAAAAGGTTGTGCGCTGGGGCCTAATCGTACCCGTTGTGCCAACTTAAAAGAGCGCCCTACCAAGTGTACGCCCGAGCGGCCAAGATCCGAAAAGTTAGACTGGGCCAAAGCAAGTCAAACAAGACCTGATACGAGTCAATAGAACCCGCATGCAAACCGGAGATTCAGTTCGGTCAAGCGACCGTCATGTGGCATTCGAATCATCATACATGACATCAGTCCAAGGAGCAGTTAGGGCATCTGCCTAGCATGAGTTTTCTTGGAGCCTAAGCGAAGTCCCTCCATATTAAGTACATTCCTACCCTAAAGACATACACCATTAATATTCAACCTAAGTGAAAAATCATAGTACGCCTAGATTTAATTATTTGCTATAGTTTAATCTTCTTTAATAATAAGCCTTCAATCAATATTCAAAACAATCACATAAGCAAAAAGTAAACAATCGAAGAACACAACGATATACGTGGAAAACCCTTAATGGGTAAAAAACCACGTGAAGGAATCAATCCACTATAAACTCATTGTGTAGTTACAAGTAATCTTACCCTACGATTTGAATCGCTCACAATCGCTCTAAGATGTACTTGCCGAATCCTCGTACACCACACCCAGTGATTGATCGCCGCTGCCTTGAATCCACAAGCCTTCCGTTTGCCTCCCGAAATCCACCGAAGGACTTTGCCCAAACAATAATTGAGTTGATATTGTAAACTTCTTGAAGTTTATCTTTTACCGCATGAATTCATAGATCTTCAAGATACACAAAAAAACTAGTCTCTCATATATATATTTTTCGATGAGAATGAGAGCTCTTGGCATGCAAAAAAGCTGCGCTCTTTACTTCTCAAAATATGATATAAATTTCCTATGACTTTCCATTAGGAAACAAATCCTCCCAGACTTGGTTTGTATATTTTCCTTGATTTTGTCTTGATTCTCGACTTGTGCATTCTTAAAATCTCAATCTCTGAAATTATACAATATTGATTTCATTCCACTTCCTAAACAGACTCTCCATAAATAAATAAAAAATAAGTTACAACTCAATAAATGAGGATTTAATATATGGGTATTTTGTCGTGGAATTTGCCAACACAAAGAACTGTGACCTACGGTCCAAACACTAAGAGTTCTGTATTTTTCTCTCCTTCTACAAAGACTTACTTAACTATTAATTCGAAAGCCTCATAGTCGTCACCGGTCGGTCAGGTACTAGCGGTGATGCTCTATCTTGTAAGCTTAAGTCAGAAGGCGAAGCCTAGGTCTAGATTCCAATGGGAGGTCCATTTGGGATAGCCAAATGAAACACCACCCCACAGTAAATAAACGCAGTGACGGAGCCACTATAAGACCAGTGTGGGCCTGTGCCCACGCTGGATTTTAAGGAGTTCTTTATTTATTTATTTTTGCTTTGCATTCTTGTAGAAAAATGCATTAGAAATTTCACCAGTACATCGTCTTTTTTTACACGCTGGATTTTAGGGAGTTCTTTTATTTATTTTTTTTGCTTTACATTCTAGTAGAAAAATGCATTAGAAATTTCACCAGTACATCGTCTTTTTTTTATATACAAAATACTTACTGCTCTTGGGGTGCCACTACATATTTATGTGGGACTCGAGACTAAATATTTGGGTTTTACCTGAATATGTGATGATGAAGGCCAAGGAAAAAAAGCGATGGAGAAGGATTTTAGGGTACCATGTGGGCGATACCCCAGAACCATTGAATAACTATTTACCCGCAAACAAACTTCAATTCACTGAATTCTTGCCTCGAAACTATTACGTGTTTACGGATTCATAATTACTATATTACCATAAAATGTAAGTCTTTTTTTTCCCCTTACGATATACATCAGCAGGGTTAGTATAAAAATTAGTGTGTTAACAACTAAAGAGAGTTCGAAATCTCTCAACTAACTCGAACCGCATACCTCCCCTTGGAATCCAAGGGGAACACCCAAATAGGCTATAAGGCACATTTGTCAATAAAATGTAAGCAAGAGAGGCTTCTTTCAAATGATAATCAAGGCACGGTAGATTTACACTATAAACTACTAGCGTTTTTGAATGAATTGTGCCCTCACTGATGTGATTTTTTTGGCTACGCCACTGAATAAATGTATAGTACAATGTACCGGTCAAGTTCTTTTTCCGACTATGCTCTTTGAAATTTCCTGATAGAAAATCAATGGCCAAGGAAGAATCAATAAAAGGCAACCGCTGAGGGTGAGGGAAAGAAAAAGATGGCCAGTTACGCGAAAGGAAAAAGAAAATGCATGTCCAGCGGAATGTATTAGGAAACTCCAAAGAAATGACCACCTTGTTTGGTTTGGTTTTCTAGGACTAGGTTCTCACTTTTCCAAGTGGGATCCTCCACATGAAACCACTACTTTCTCTCTCCTCTCCATTTTAGGAAATGCTACACTAGTGCACACTTTGTGCGAGATGAGTTCATGGGACCCTTTTTGAACATCCATACAAATGATCCGTGCCGTTCATTAATTATTTAAATAATTTTTTGATTCACCCCTAAAAAATCAGATCATTCAAAAAATCATAAGTGGTTGATCTGTCCTCTAATTATTCATTCACAATTTAGGATCTTGAATTTTGACAGAAGTTTGAAAGAAAGTTAGACAACTAGATCAAATACTTAAAATTATCCGATTGACCTGATTTTTTTTCTGGATGACTTAAAGAATAATTTTAGAACTAATGGACGACTTGGATCAATTGTATGGGTCTTTGAAGTAGACCCCCCATCTTGTACAAAATGTGCAATAGAGTATAATTTCTTAAAATGGAGAGGAGAGAGAAAATAGTGGCTTTATGTGGGGGGCCCCACTTGGAAAAGTGAGACCTGGTTTTAGAAAACCTTTCCAAACAAGGCCGACGACCAGTGATTAGTTGAACACCACAGCATACCGAGTTGGACTTGACAAAATTACCATTTTCACCCCTCAAGTTTTGTTATTAGACATTGTGGTACCAAAAGCATTACCACAGGAAAGTGATGTTGATTAAGAGATAAATTTGTCTATTTTGGAGAGAAACTATATGGAAGATAGGTTTGAATAAGGTTAAACCGCACCACATGGTACTTTTGATCTCCAAAATTCTGGACTAATATAGAGGTCCCCATAAACCTCTACACATATTGTGCATGCTCCGAGATAGAGAAAATGTATTCACCTTGATACATGGACATTTCATAAAGTGACGATGAGAAAAATCAAAGACATTCATCGTGAGAGGCGACATTCTATGGATTAAGTTTTGGGTAGTACAAGTTGGAGAAGACATAGTTTATGAAAAAGACGGTCCCTTATTTCACCCTTAATGACTCCGATTTTTTTCACCCTCGTTTGAAGAGGGTGAACGTGCTCCACTTTGATTGGTGAAAAATGATTAAGTTCCACGAGATCAATACTCCTTTTGGTAATAATGAGTTTAATATGTATTGGAATCCACACTTTTTCCACTAATTCGAGTGAGGATAATATTCACGATCTTTTAATGAGAGTAAACAAAATAAATTCTCCTTGAAATGGGTACTCCGAATTTGGTCTGTCTTGGCTTATGCTAGTAAAATAAAATGCCCCTCTGCCTTGAGGCACTTTCCTGTTCGAAAATCAGAGCAGTAAAACCTGAAGAATAAATTCTCTGTTATTAACTCATTCACCCTATGCTAATCATGAACAAGCTATTCCACCGGTCCACAACCCCCATGCATACTTCACTTTGATACAAAAAAACTTGGATGTTGAGTTGCATGCCTGAAAGTACTCTCAACGATAGCGCCATAATGGAACTCCAACCTAAACCAAATGGAGGTGGGTTGGATGTGCACTTTCCTCCAAATCATGAAGAAAGCAAAAATTGAAGCATGCGTTTAAAATGCCCTAAATTCCAAGCCAAGACCATCTGCCCCCGAACTAATCACGTAACTTGAGTCAAACATCCAAAGGTGCACAACTTAAAGTTGTGGGTGTTTCGATACAAAGCTCCATTTACAACCAGTTAAGAAGTGGACACGTTATGCGCAAGAAGATTGAGAATTCAGACATTTCTTCCCAGGGAAATGTACAAAAGGGGAAAAAAACAAAAACCCTGTGATTTCAAATCTTCCTCAACAACCAGTTTCCTGCAGAAAGTTGAATGGACAGAAGAAAAAAATAAAGTTATACAAACAGAATATTGCACCAAAGCAGTGAATTAGAAAAGTATGTAGTCTTAACAAAGAGTTCCATCAAGCTCTAATACAAACCACTCACACGTCAAGACACTTCCCAACGTAATCTACCCTGACACAAATGTTTGTTCAATCTCATGCTGTGACTCGAGATGCATCAAATCACAGTTTACCCAACCAATTCCGAAGTTCAATTTGGATCAATGCATAAATTGCCAGTATTTTGAAAGGAAGAGAAACTAAAAGGTGCAAGTCAATCATGGTGAGCAAATAACCTCTCCTTTTGTCCTCTCGGATCAACTTGAAGAATAAGCACAACGCGACTTCATCATACCTGGGAAAAATGAGATAGGACTACAATACATGATTTTAACCAGAATAAGCATTAAATCAGACAAATAATCATGCATATTAAGTTGTTGAAGAATATGTTGTGCATGAAATGATATGGAACCAAGCATTTTGTTATTCTACCTTCCCAATTTTTGCACGGCAAGATAAGTTGTGTATGAAATGAAATGGAATCAAGCATTTTAATATTTTACCTTCCTGAGTTCTGCACGGAAAGATACACAAGTAACTCAAAGGCTGCTCAATGTAGCTTTCTTTGTGATGAGAAGACTGATTTTTGACATTTAAGTTTGGAACTATGCATGAAGTTGGACCAAATTCAAAATTTCAAACAACCGAAACTCAACCCCACCACCACCAACCCATCCCCAATGCGCACCTCCTTTATTCTCTCCTTCATTCTCTCTTGCGACAAACGAAACCCCAAACACTTTTATCTTTTTATTGTTCCCCTTTCCAGCCATCCCTGCACAATCACTTCCCTCACTCAATGCAACTACACAATTACCACACTCCCACTCAAAAAAGGAACAATTACCGGCATCCAGAAGAAAATAATATTTCCAGCATCTAAACACAGGTTACATGATTCAAAACCACGAAACTTTGATGTTCCATTCTACCAGCTGTGGACCAATTTTCAGGTTCTAGATGCAAAAACATGCACATATAAGGGTGGGTCCTACGGTCCTACCGATGCAACGACGGGGCTTGCTCGCATGGTGGAGAGAGAGAGAGAGAGAACCTGATAAACTGTGATGTTTCAAAATGGGGCAGTCAATGCATTGAGATGCCAGAAGTTTTTGCAGTTCAAAAAAAAAAAAAAAAATGCATTGAGATGTCAGAGGAGTAAGCATGTTTCCAATAAACAGAGGCTTTTGGGTTCCCAAAGCTATTCTCAACATCTACTAAACGTTTTAAAAGACTTGAGGGGGTAAAATGAATCTAGGCCATAGATTTAAGCCTTCTTCAATCTAAACCCTTGAGGGCTACGATGAAAATCAATCTGAATCATTGATTTGGGTACACCTGAAAATATAAGGGATTCAAAAAACTGATCCCCCTTATTATTTACACTAGAGAATGACCCGTGCCTGAAGGCACTCCATCGAACAAAATCTGATCATAAAATAATTGAATGACATTCCAACTCAGGCAATTGACATTTCAACTCCATGCAGTTTCAATACCAAGTTAACATAACCGCCATTTGACCATAAGCCTCATCCCATGCAGCAAGTGAATATAAGGAGAATAAAATAGAACTATACCATTAATCTGAAGAAGGATTGGTGTCCATTAAAGCCTCCGCAGTTTGTATCAGAAATAGCATATGAATAAAGGCATTGATCTTATCAGATTTGCGTTCATTCATTACGCGTGCTTAAAGGGCCCTGAGCATATAAACTGACTGCAAAATCTACAACAACTACTTTTACCTAAACCAAAGATCCCATCTTAAATTAGCCCACATATTTTCCTCGTTGCTCTAACCAAAAGAAAACCAAAAGATTTCACATGCACAGATGTTTCCCAGAAACAATCCACCCTTCCAATTCAATTGCTACTAAATTTTGGCTTTCTAAAAAGGTTTTGCATGCAAAGAAATAAGAGCAATTCCGACTGCCATTTAATAAATCCAAATAAAGCTGTAAAGGAAGATAAACATAACCAATTCATTGAAAAATTAGTCAAGGAATTTACATATTTTATCAAATACCATCTAAATAATAGGTCTCTACTTATAATGGACTTCATTCCAAAATAGAACTCATCTTGTGAAGTAGAACTTATAAGAAAAACAACACCATACGGATGTTGGACAGCAATTGGCATCCAAAAGGTTGACTTTCAAAACAGGCAAGAGAGGAGAAAAATAGTATTCACTTTCAAAATGTTGGACAGCAATTGGCAAGTATCCTCCCCTGAATCATCACACTCCAATAACAGTACTAAACACAATTAAAACTGCTAGGGACAGTAACCAATAAAACAGATAAAAAATACCGAATATCAAAACTTGCCGATTGAAGCGGATAAAAAACTATTGATTATATCGCAAAGTGGATGATTGAATTGGGTGATATTACCTTCGGAAGCTCTCACGAGTGGGTCCAATGGTCATCGTGATTCAATTCAAGTGCCTGGAAAAAAGCCAAAATAACGCACTTAAAACAGTACATTAACTGTAAAAAAAAAAAAAACTGCTGATCTTACACAGGAAAAAGATCTTGAAAAAAAAAAAGAAAAAGAAATTCATACCAAAAATCAGAATGAATTTGAACCACTGCGGACAGAAGAAAGGGCGTGGTTTGGAGCAGTAGTTGTAGTTGTAGAGCCATTGCTTTGGCCAAGGTCAGTTGGGTGATGATGGTTTTGGGTTTGTTTTTCATAGTGAGATGGAAACTACAAAGAATTGTGGGTTGAGACTTGAGACATGAGAGAGAGAGAGAGAGAGAGAGAGAGAGAGAGAGGACTATTTTTGTAGATTTTTGGATGGAAAGTGGGTAATAGGGGCCTAGGTTGACTGAAATGCCCTTCCCCTTAAATGGATTGGATATTTATACACCCCAGCCCTTATTTCTTACCTCCCTCCACAAGTCTCCCCCTCCTCTCCTCCCTCACTTCAGAACCTGTTTTTCTCACCCCACCAGAATTCTCCCAGCAACCCAGAATTCCTCCACCCCAACCCACCCAGAACAAAACTACAAGTTTTAATCTCAGTAGTCGGTACTAATCAAAACACTTCATTCCATATCCATAATCCTTGGATGAAAACCAAGAGCCAAAACACTTGCATAAAGACATTCAACAGGTTCAACTGGCAAAGCCCCAAAAGAACACAACATACTAAAGGCAATAGACACACAACATCAAACATCAATTAAACTAGAACAGTAGCAGGGTTACATAAAACATGATCTAAACTAAACTAGAACAGTAGCAGGGTTACACCAAGAACAAAACACAGTAATGTTTGCAACACTTTGTCCTCTTCCTCTACCACCCCCACTTTGTGAACCTCTTCCTCTGCTAACCCCACTCTGCATATATCAAATAATGACAAATTATTTCACAATGGTAGAGTTTAACTATAAATGTAAACAACTTAGCCCTTAATGCATGTAAAAGACCCAAAAAAAAAAAAAAATGCAGTGAAACAATGCGGGGACTTGTGACATAGCAATGCCGGAAAGGAGAACCTACTAGTTTTCCAGAAACACAAGCTAGGTGGTATTTTGATGTATAACATACCTAATGTGTTCATTGGATTGAACCCTACCTAGTAATTGTGCACTTACAGGTCCTTTGGATTGAGAGAAACGGTGAAAAGAAAGGGGACTCAACTCTCTCCCACGTTTGGATGACAAAAAAGGTGGGAGACGAAGAGAAAAGGTGAGAATCCCCAACCCCTTACCCCCCCTTTTCCCCCCTTTCCGTTTCTCACCAAAAGTGGTGAGATTCCATGAGAAACGGGATCGCCGGCGGCCGTGAGGTCCACCCCGTCGCCGGATCACTGTCGGACTTGTACCGTTGTCTTCGTCTCGTCGAGGGGAAGCCGGATTTGTGATCAAAATTGGTTTTTGAGGTCGCCGGAGAATCGCCGGAGTGGGAGGGAGAGAGAGTGATTTCTCAGGGTTGTTTGGATGGGAGGGTGAGAAACCACTCCCCTCTCTTTTCTTCTCTCACCATTAATGGAAAACCCTCCCCTTTCTTCTCCTTTCTCCTCTCACCATCCAAAGACACTGTCAATGCTATCACTTGCTAGAAATGCGTGCTTTTTTTAACTTTCGGATAGGCAGTCCCATATTACTAGGTTAGTTGTCAATACTACATTGACAACATCACTAACTTGCTGATCACTGACATATCGAAATCCAAAATGAATATTTTGATGCATGTGTTAACCATCAAGAGTTCGACATAGACGGGAGTGCAGATTATGCTAAGTTCCCTTGAGTACCTTTACTAGGAGTAGAAGAAAACTGGAGACGGTCTACTGTTTGTAAAACCTCGTTCTTTTTGGCAATTCACGAAGCTAACATTGCAAACAACATTTAACATTAATCATTTGAAATTCTATTATTCAAATATTTATTCGCGATGGTTGGTCAAAATTGGAGAACATACACCCAAGTATTCTGAAATCCCAAAAGTATAAAACTCAACAAAGCATACTTCCTTTCCTGACGGGGGATTTCCTTAAGTTCGCCAGTTTTGACAATTTCAAGGATCAAAACCCCAAACCAAATACTTCGACAAGAGCACTAACTAAAACTCTAAAAGAAAATTAGAACATTTCTAATAAACAGGAGTAGCCCATATTATTTCAGAAAAACATTAGCCTACTGTAAACTATTTTTAATAACCTCCACCACCATCTATTCATTAAAATTTGAGACTTCACATAAAAGCAAAATTCCTTCACGAAAATGGTCCTCCATGACTACTGCAACAAAAATGTTCCTTCAAACTGGATGCACCTTCGTCAAAATTAATAGCATATAAACCTCGTTTCCTCATTCTAACCCCAACTGTATGAGCTAATTCTCTCTCTTCACAATCTCCCTTAGAAATCTTCATCCATCACCTCTGTTGTATTCTTCACTCTTTTTCTGCTTATCCTAACACACTTCTCCCTACGCTCAAACAGTGGAAGGTAGACGGATTTGGACGGATAAGATCACCTTAACAGCTATATGAAAGAACAATTACATGGATTGCACTGCATTGAAGTCACATTGACAACCAAAAGAGAATATTAAGCTGAATGTATTTACCATAAAAACCATGGCATGAGCTAGAGTTATGCTTGTATCAAGCTCGGCTAACATGAAACTTAGATATAGGAGATAAAGGGAGCCAAACTTATTTCAAATTACTGTTCTTTTTCTATGAAATTCAGGATTCCTTCAACACCCACCTAGACAAAGAAAAGGATACAAATTGGGGGCTAACATTACAAGAACAGCTCGAACCTAAAAGGTCCACCGAGCTTATCAACATTAAGGTATTAAGCACGATGACAACAAGCTGTCCTGCATTTAAGAAAAACTTTGAGGAAACACTTCTAGAACTTTGGTGTCCGATAAAAAAATTACACACTTGGTTTTCGAGTAAGAAAAGATACACATTTGGTTTACCCAGATGAGATGCCTGAACTACCTGACATGGGTTTCCATAAATATCACGTTCCAACGATTTCAAAGAAATCCCAAATAGCTTTAACAGGAACAGAAACTAACATGAAGAAATTGAATGCTTCATAAATATGAGAAGTTATCTCAAATCAGTACAAGTCAACATTGGCAAACTAGCAACTGCTACATGTTAACCTCTCAAACGACATCAATCCATCAAAACCATATATCAAATCAAAGTTCATCAACTACTAATGCATCCAGCATACAAACTGATAACTTAAGAGCGAAAACGTAAAAAGCATAAACTTAAAAAGAACAGAAAGGACCTTAATTTTGATTAATGTACCCCTCCTTCCGCCCTTCGAAACCCGGCCTCATGAGCTTCTTCTCTCTCTTGGCAATCTTCCTCATCTTCTTCTGATGAATCCTCTCTGCTATATTCCCTGCCCTCTTCTGCTGCTTCTCCCCCTTCACCTTCTCCCTACTCTCAACCCTCTCCTTCCACTTGCCCACATTCTTCTCATGCCTCCTCTTCTCCTTATTCATACTCTGCTTCAACAACTTGGGATCATCATGCACCTTATCCCCCGCCGCCCGGCTCACCGCTGCCTTCCACGAATGCTTCTTCGCCATCGCCGGGTCCTTCTTCACCTCCTCCTCCAACCTCTTGGCCATCTCCAGCTCCTTTTCCTTTGACAACTTCTTCTTCTTCCTCCTCTCTTCCCCACTTCCAATCTTCACTTTCCCGAATTCAATCCTTTTACTCGCCTCTGTCACTTCCTTCTCAATCTCCCCCTCTGATTTCCCAACATTACTACCTCTGCCATCACCACTCTTCTCTCCTTCCACTTGATCATCATCATCATCATCACCACCCCTCTTTCGCTTCCTATATTCGATCTCTCTCTTCTCTCTCTTCTCACTCCTCCACGCCTCTCCGCCACCCCGGTTTCCTCGCAGCTCTTCGATCCGTCGGTGGAGTCGTTGCCGCAGCTCCTCAAAAGTGACCGACCGGTCGGGAATCCGGTCCAGATTTCCGACTGGTTTGACGTCATCCCCGGTTGGACCAGGTGCGGCTTGTTTGTCGTTTTCTAGGGTTTTTTTGAGCAAGTCGAGGGTGGATGTGTGGGATTTATCAGGGTCGAGTCGGTCGCGGCGGGATTTCTTGATGTTTTCTCTGGTCTGTTGCTTGGCAGCCTGCTTGGCGGATTTTTTGAGGCCTTGGAAGTAGGGTTTGGAGTCGTCGTCGGTTGAGAGGTAGAACTTGGCAGGGATGAGTTCGATGAGATGGTCGAAGAAGGAGGAGTTTTTGCGAATTAGGGACTTGATATCCGATGGCGCGGAGGCGGCGGCGGAGGTTGTGGGCGGAGGTTGTGGGGTCTTTTGCTTCTTCTTCTTCATCATTATAGCAGAGAGTGGGTTTGAGGTTGGGGCTGTATCGGAGGGGAAGTGGGAGGGGCGATTAGGGTTATTGGAATGGAGGCCCAAGGTTAGGTAGCCTTGTAGTTTCTGATTACAGGAAGGATTCGGGCAGCAGAATCAGCAGCCCATCAAAGTGCTGCCGTTTTACGCTCAAAAGTTTCACACCATAGATTGGCTTCTAGCCCTTGTTTGTTTGGCACTTCGAGAGTGTGGGGGTGTTCCATTAAAGAAAAAACAAGTTTTAGTTTTAATTCAAAAATTATTTCATTTCGCTAATAAAAAGCTACCTAAAAAAATCAGTTTTAGTTTTAATCCAAAAACTACTTCATTCCGCTAACAAAAAATTACTCCAAAAAAATCAACTCATTCCACTGACCTTTTAAAAACACAATTGGTATCATCAGCCAAAAGGCGTCCTACTAATGTAAAATTACAAATTTTTCCTCCCCTTATACGCCTGTCAAAAAAATTTTATAACAGAACACATCAACCTGTTTTTTATTTTTTTATCATCTGAAAAAATTATTAAAAGACAAATCCGTGGGAAGATGAGATTAGCAAAAAAAATTGGAAGTTCTGTAGTCATTCACGTTCGTGTGTCCCGTGACTTTAAAAAAAACAAGCATTTAGGAGTTGTAGGGTACAAGGGCAAATTGGTAATTTGGTAACATAACTCAAAAAATCAAAAAGCAAAAAAACTATTAGTGGAACATGTTTTAGTTTTAAAATAAAACTAAAGACCTAAAAAACCAAAAAAACATTTAGTGGAACACCCCTAACTTGGCTTTTTTGACTTTTTAGCTTTTTTATATGAGAGCTCGAAATAAGTGTTGGTTTTTTGTGATTTTTTATGTGATGTATTGTGAGGGGATGACATGTCTCGAAAAGTGTAATAAACTGGTTTTTGGTTTTTTGAGTTAGTGAAATGAGGCCTTCATGTTGTTTAATTTTGTTCACCCTCTTATTTATTTATTTTTTTGTCATTCGATATACATCAGCGGAGGTTAGCGGGAGCGTTAGTGAGTTAGTTCAGAGGGGGTCTACAAACTATCCATAGCCCTAAACCCCAAATGCCTCTGTCGAGGCTCGAACACTGGTCTCGCTTATTGAAGAACCAGGAAATAACCGATAAACTACAAACCCTTGGTTTGTTCACCCTCTTATTACCCCAGACATTTAGGGCCTGTTTGAAGGACTTGGGATTCCCGTAGTGACTCAACATTCCTAACAAATTGTACGGTTTCAATCCCAAATATAGATTATAGAGGACCCACAATTGAGGTCATTACAGGGTGTACTGACTTGGGTCACTACGGATACCCGAAATTCCTATTGGGATTTCCCATTTTTACATTTTCATTTTCTTCTTTTTCATTTTTACATTTTCATTTTCTTCTTTTTCACTTTTGGATGTTTGGTAGGTTTTTCCAAAATAGATTTTAAGAAAATGTGTTTTCATTTTTTGTTTCAGTTGCTTTGGCTAGATAAATCAAGGGTGTTTTGTTTGTCTTTATTCAAAAAAATTCTGTATTTGTTAGTTTTGAGTTGATTTTTTGTGGTTTATTGGTTTATCTCGACGAGAGAAATCTAAAAAGTATAAAATTATTAACCAAACTTAAATTTTTATGAAGAAAGACAAATAATTGTGAATAAAGACAAAAACAATCTAATAAACCACAAAAATTTGGATTATTTTTGTCTTCAGTGGACTTTTTAAAAATTTTGATCATAAATTTTTACTTTTTAGATTCCTCTTGTCGAGACGAACCAATAAACCACAAAAAATTAGTGCAAAACTAACAAATGCATAATTTTTTTGAATAAAAGCAAAAAAATAAACCCCTTGATTTATTTAGCCAAAGCTTATAGAGGAGAAGCCAAAAGTAGAGTGGGAAGAATTTTTGACTTCTCATATTCCACTTTTCTCATTTTCATTAACAAAAGACCTACATAATGTATTTTGCATATATCACTCAAACACTATTCTTAGTAAAATGCATTATGCATATTTCTCTCAAATGCTCTACCAAATTCAATCTATATTCTGACCATAATCCAAAGAGCTAAAAAAATGAAAATAAAAAGTTAAAAATTAGCCTCCCAAATACCTCAACTAGAGTTAGAAGAAAAACCTGTTTTCATGGAAATGTTCAAATCCTGTTTTCCAAAGAGAGAAAAAAAAAAAAAAAAAACACTACGAGAAAGCTATAAATGTATTTGGGCTTGTTTAGTGTATGTTTTTTTTTTTTTTTTATAATAAGTTTGTTTTGGTGTATGTTATACATATTTTGGTGTATTTTGCAGGGGTAAAAATTTCGGACACGACGTGTGAACACGACAAACCCAACGTGAAGTTATAGGGTTTGAGACAAGTGCTACACGAAAATATGACATGACCCGCGTATCGAAAATTTAAACGAAACATATACGAATTGGAATCTCATAAATCGATAAAGATACAGATAACCATTTACTAATTTTTGTGGCGACATATGAAACGACATAACTCAATTTCGTGGACACAAAACCTATAGCCAGACGCATAGTTTGGTGCCTATCAGAATTTTTGCGTAAGGTGACGGGCTATATCTCTGGAGCAGGGGCGAAGCTATATAATTTGATGACTCTTATATATTTTCCATATACAAACAATAGCTACGCATTTTTTATTAACATTCTGACATCTAATGACTCTTATATATTCTCCATATAATCATAGGGGTTTTTTTATCAAACAATAGCTTCGCATTTTTTTAATAACCAAATTTTCTGTCATCGATTTTTGTTGGGTCTATACCATTGGCTTCTTTAGAGCATCAACAACAGCTTGGCAAAAAAATTTGCCAAAAATGCTAGTGAACAACGCAAATTTAACTCATATATCTTTCAACAATCCAGCAATACCTCCTATTTTACCGAAGTGGGAGAGAGAGGGTGAGTCAGAGAGAGAAGTGTAATGGCCTGTGTGTTGGGAATCGAATCCCAGAACCCAATAATGATGCGTACAGATTAAACAACAAAAAATCAACACAAACCCTAAAATGCGGAATTAGAGTTTACCTCTCATCCGTAGACACGAAGGTTGGTTGACTTGTTTCTTTTTAGAACTTGATAGGCCCGATTACTGCACCAACAAACACTGCTCGACAGTACCTCACAATCTTCTGCCATATTCCCTTATACCTCGATTACGTAGTCAAGTGTGGACTTCTATGTAGTGTCCTTGTTCTCTTTCTCACAGCCTCTTTTTCTAATTTTCTGAATGACTGTTGTGAGACCTAGAGAACATAACGATATATTTATAGGGCTAGGGCAAGGACCTGAGGAGAAATAAATCCGGGCTCCTTGTGTAAATAAGAAAACCTAATCCCACCCGGATTCTATTCTTATTTCACAAATTATAATTCACACCACTAAAGAATTTAATTGTACTCCCATCTTTATCTCAATTATATTTCGAGCTCCCTGTTATTAAATACTTATTAATCTCCCCACGTTAAGATTATAGATACCCATTGATTAAATGTCGATTACTAACACTGTGAATAGTGCTTGGGTAAATTTACCCAAGTACTACAGCTGAAGGCAGATTACCTAACTGTATAGCTAATCTGCTGTAGGTGAGATTCTATCATTTTGGTGGGCAAAATAGCTCAGATATCCCATATAGCAAACCTATTGCACTTGCTAAACCAGCATAAATCAGTTTAAATCTTTCACAATATCATCCAAAAGAGATACCAGATACCACAAATCGGCAGCTCCGAATCCTCTATTCTAATATGCCTTTCTCACTCCTCTGTCCCACACACCCACCCAATGGCCACGTGGACAACTTCTCTCCCCCTTCCAATTCCATTTACCCTGTTGGATCCCTTACAATTTCCCATTAGTTTCCTTACTTTTTTACTTTCTAGTTCTCTTAATAGTAGTAAAATATAAATTCCAATACCAAAAATCTTTAGTATTATAGTACAAATTCTTCTTAACCTCATTAATGGATATCTTAATTGTATGTGTTCTCGTGCATAGAATAGGCTTAACGCTAGTTATTTTAGAAAGAGAAAGTCAATCAAGGAGAGGGAGAAAGCTAGAGAGAGAGAGAGAGTGTGTGTGTGTGTCACGACCCAAATCCAATGGATTTAGATATCATGACCGGCCAGTGAGTTTGTCTCACCAAAGGCTTGTATCAATACTTTTTTCTTTTCTTTTCTTCTAATCAAACGTAAATATATTTAAGGTCTAACATACGTGGAAGCAATCAGAACATCTCTTTCGGAAATGGATCTCACTTCGCCAAAAATTATTAGAGTCATTCACTCATTCTGCCAATGACAACGTGGGTTAAATTTTTTTCCTTATTGATTACACGGACCATAAGAGCTTAATCATCTAGGTACTCAACCCGTGTTTCTAATTCTAATCACCTGAAAAGGAAAGATTTTAACGACATAAGCCATTGCTTGTGTGAGATTATGAATTATCAGAGTTACATGATCTACCATGGAATTTTAAGAAAAACTCTTCGACAATAAAGCATAAGTCATAGAATCAGCTTCTCGTGGCTTCAGCTGTAACCAAAATCATGGCATGACCAGTTTTTTTTTCGTGGATTGAACTGTTACCAAAATTCGTAAACAAGCTTGTATATAAACATAACATACCATAAACATATACGATATACCATCTGACGATTTCTGCCAGCTATGAGGGAGCGGCCCCCAATGCGCATAAAGTGAATTGATCAATTCAATTGGACACCTGGCTGTGCCTCTTTCCTTTCCGCCCTTATAACACCATTCTCACTGGTATCTTATATCAGGAGCACCTACTTGTTTGCAATGTTGGCAAAAGGATTCTAACAAATAGGCTTCATATATAAAGGAGTGGGATCTTATAGCTCGGGATTTTTGGAAATGACGCTCGATCGCCATGATTTTGCTGCACAAATTTATTATTATTATTATTATTATTTGAATACAGTATGGAATCTAGCGTCCTATCTTATCGTCCAATAAAATCTTACCGCACGCTGTTTTGCACAATCCATATTTCGAATAATTCACCTATATATACCTATTTACATCTTTACACCAGTAGTTTCTTTTTCCTTAATCACCCTCATTGTTTTATTTTTTATTTTTTATCTATGTACCTTTCTACGGAATATATATATATATATATGGAAGGGGATCTTATAAGGGCTCCCTTACATAGCTTATGCAAGGGATTTTTTGTTCGAGACTGAATTTCAACGATCCGAACTGTTAGATGTGTTTAAAACATGTTTGTAAGGTCCACCTTTAGGATTCGTAAAAAAAAAAAATACCCAGAAAGGCTTGATCCGAGCATTTTTCGATAAAAACGTATATGTATGTTTTTATCGAAAAATGTTCGGATCAAGCCCTTCCGGGTATTTTGTTTTTACGAAGCCTCACGGTGAACCTTAAAAACACATTCTAAACGCATCTAACGGTTCGGATTGTCGAAATTCAATCTCGAACAAAAAATCTCTTACATAAGTTATGTAAGGA
Source organism: Gaultheria prostrata (assembly GCA_036023075.1). NCBI lineage: Eukaryota > Viridiplantae > Streptophyta > Magnoliopsida > Ericales > Ericaceae > Gaultheria > Gaultheria prostrata. The sequence goes on along the minus strand of JAXBDA010000069.1, from coordinate 107,057 downwards.
AGCCCTTATAAGATCCTCTTTATATATATATATAATAATGGTTCACATCGTCCACAAGTACGAAGGTCTACTGCCATGCACAGAACTTGATCTAGAGCTGACGTTGATCCAAGGCGCACTGCCACCTAGTAGCCTAAAGAACTCATTTTCCCTCAGGTTTATAAAATAGTGAGAATCACGATTGAGCATGCTACAACTAACTTTGAATTGTTGAAATTTAGTCTTAATTTTCCCCTAGCGAACGAGTCACCAGCGCTGAACTACCCAGGGCCATTATTCGAAATTGGTCTCGTTTCCCCATTGTACTGAGTTCTCATTTTCATACAAGGGATCAACTTAAATATAAACCAGATAAGCACGTAATGAAGTTGTGTGAGAAAATTGTGTTGGCAACCCCTAAGGCTCTGGATTTCAAGAAATTTGTAACCTAATGCTCTATCGGAGTTAGTCGTTTGCTCGTAAATATTAGGAACCAAAGGTTCAATAAAATCTGTATGCAATCTATAACCTCCCCATGTGTCGCTGTCAACCATTTTCCTTAAAAAAAAAACACACAACAGCAAACATATACTTACTATATAAGTTAGTTCTAAAATTACCCCCATTTTCGAAAAGTAAAATTCCCTATTCTAACACACGAAAACAAAAAGCAAATTTCCTGAGAATTGCTATCAGTTGTTCAGTTTATTAGGGTTTTTTTTTTAACGACCGCTTATATAATTATTGTAACGACCGCTTATATAACGACCGCTTATATAATTATAACGACCGCTTATATAATTATTGTTAATCAACCATTGCTCTGATACCACTTTTGTCACGACTCAAATTCAATGAATTTAGATATCGTGACCGGCCAGTGAGTCTTTCTCACCAAAGGCCTGTATCAATACTTTTTTCTTTTCTTTTCTTCTAATCAAACATAAATATATTTAAGGTCTAACATACGTGGAAGCAATCAGAACATCTCTTTCGGAGATGGATCTCACCTAGAAGAATTCCTTAGTTACTTCATGGATACTGGTGAAACGTGTTTAATTCAACCCATAAGCTTCGAAGAAAAAAGAATATCATGCAATAAATCGACTCACGGATACGGATATTTTTTTTTATTGCGGAGCCTACAAGATACATAGTCCAAATTATCTTTTATGGGTCATGGGACGCATCCCAAATGACTAGAATGCACGAGAACGAGTATTGAGAGCGCAACATAGAGTAATGATTGAAACCGATATCAAAGGGTCCTACTAATTAAGCGAGTATTAAGAATCAAGAAGGATAAAATAAAGGGTCTTGCTAACGGGTGAATCAAAAACCGATATCGAAGGGTCCTATTTTTAAGTGTACTTTAACGTAGAAGTGAGACCTAGACATGTACTTTTTTATACTCTTAACTGATGTAATGTTACACCTGTTAGCATTTCCCCGAAATAAAAACTATACAAAAGTAGGCAACGAAAAGTCAAAAAAATTTGTCAACCATAGTAGTACACTTGAGAAGACAGGTAGAAAGTTTCTTGGCTTGATTAAAAATGTGTTAGCTAATGTCCACTGGAATCTGAACGCCAAACGAGGGCTCAAGCGGTGGACTTGAAACGACGCAGCTTAACGGCCATCAGAGCCTGCCGTCCATCGGGACAGCAGGTTCCCCGAATCCCACTCTCGTGTGTTTTTTTTGTTACAACAACTAGATGGAACCAAACAAAAATCTTTAAACCTGTCATTGATTATTACGGTCAAAGAAACCAACATCGGATTGTATTCAGGTCTCGCCGGCCAGAAGTGACGTCTTTCGGTCTTTGTCTCCTCTTGGAATCATAATCATTAATCAAGATGCGTTTTTTTTTGTAATTTTTGTCTTTAAGCTATAGATAAAAATACGAGTAATATTATTTCCTTTATTATAGTATTTTAAGCTTTTGAGAGTTTTTATGAGGAGAGACTTTTGGTACTTAGATTTCTGAGAAAAAGTTTAAAAAATTGATATGAGAGCAAGCCCAACAAACTCCCTAAATTGGCTCTCATCCCTATTTTAGGGAGGTAAACTCCAAAGTTAGGCTCCAAGAGACTCCCTAAATCCCTCCCTAAAATACAAACATGAATAGTACCTCCCTAAAATTCCCCCATTTAGGGAGGCATTATTCACTTCCTACCTATTTTTTTTATTCTTTCTCTCTCCTCCCCCCTCTTTAAACTGGCTGTTTTTCTTTTTTTCTTTTTCTTTTTTTATTCTCTCTCTCTTGTCTCTCTCTTACTTTTCCCCCATATATTATATTTTATTAAAAATAGGGAGGGTAATAGGGAGTGTTGTTGAAGTGTTGATAGAAAAAGTGTCAAGTTATAATAGATATATGCACTGTACACTGCTTAATTTACCAACTCATTGTTGGGTTGCTCTGTTTGATGTTTTATGATGTTATCTGTAATTGGACCGTGTTTAGGTGACGTGGCAGTTGAGTACTGGCTGGCCCACTGGAATGCATCCGTGTAGAACGTTATCTCGCGCATCATACAATTAGGTCAATTGATTGAACTTTTCTCCAAATGTAATTTCTTGGTTGGGCAATCCTAAAATACTAATCAGGCATAAATAAGTAACCTGACTCTGCTAACTCACGTTTAAATATAAGTAATGTAGACTACACATATTTCCTCGTCAAAGTACGCGTTTAGAAAATGTATGAAAAATAAACTCTCTTACAAAGTTTATGTTACAGCAGGTTCTGCCGATACGTATATATAGGCCCCATTTTGGTCCTTAAGAAAGTGATTTGAACAATTTATTATGTTTGTACCAATCGGACATCGGTACATTCATGAGCAAATTCGGTTTGTCTAGAAAAATTAATGGCTATTATGAATTTGAGACAACTTTCAAAATAAATGTTTTCCGTTTATGTCTCTATTAAAGTCCGATCAAGTTGGATTTAGACCACCCAGACAATCTATTCGTTCTCATTAATTCGAGTGTAATGTTATTCTCAAATAGTGCAAAAACTATTCACTTAAAGTGCAATATTGTTCCATCAAAGGAGCAATGGTTATTTTTTCCAAATCAATAAGTTGAATTTAGACATCACACTGGCAAGTCAGCCGTCATCCTTTGGGTGCAATGTTATTCTCAAAAGGTGAAAAAATAATATACTTAAAGTGCAATATTGTTTCACCAAAAGAGCAATGGAATTTTGCGGGTTGGCATGGTGCACCGTAGCCACTAAGGGTTCAACTACACAGAATAATTTCACAGATCTTCTTCCACCTCTAGCAAACCCAGATTGTGCAATAGTTCAAATCATATATTGAAAGTAACAAATATCCAACATGATTAAGTGAATTCTTATTTTGTTTCGGGAGACAGATTTTAACCAATTGAAAGGATCTTCTAATCGATTTATAAGATTATTTACTCATTGATTAATTTAAATAGAGATTCAACAGAGAAAACAGTGATAGATTCTTTAAAAACTTTTCTTTCTTTAAAATGAAAGAACAGAGAGAGAATCAAGACCGATTTCCAAAAATGCCCTTATGGGCCAAAATCCAAACCATTGAAACAGAGGACCTTGAGATTTTTTTTGCAGACCTCTTCGCGGGTTCCCAGAGAGAGGGGGACCTTTAGGAAGGCCTGCGGATATTTTGGACCATTCACGTAAGGCTTACCATTTATGTGGAATTAGTTTTTTTCTTGTCATGAATTGAGATTGTCCTTTTTACTTTTAAATACCACTGATCCGTAAACTTTCCTAAATTTTTTAAAGGAGCACGTCAATATATGAATTGTTTCATTATTGGATTCTGGGTCTTTTCGTTGCATTAGGTCAATTGATTGAAATTTTCCTACCTCCAAATGTAATTTCTTGGTTGGGCAAACCTAAAAATACTAATGAGGCATAACTAAGTAACTGACTCTGCTAACCCACCTTTTAATATACGTAACGTAGAATACACCATTTTTCCTCGTTGAAATATGCGTTTAGAAAATGGATGAAATGTAAAATCTCTCTTCCGCAGTGTATGTTACAGCAAGCTCTGTCGTGAAGCATATACCCATTTTCGTCCTAAAGAAAGTGATTTGAACAATTTATTTTGTTTGTACCAAGCGGACATCGGTAAAGACACAAGCAAATTTGGTTTGTCTTGAAAAAATTAATGGCTATTATGAATTTGAGACAACTTTCAAAATAAACATTTTCCCATTATGTCTCTATTGAAGTCCGATCAATATGATTTTTTGCAATTGCGACAAACTCGATATACCGAACAAAATGGAGAACTGTAATAGATTATAATCTTAGGAATCGAAGAGGAGGAGGAGAAAAACAACCGCAATGAAAGGGCTGGTAATGATCTAGTGGGAACTTATTATTGTTGCTCAAACAAAACAAGAACAATCGATTGAGAACAAACCATGGAGAAGCGTGGAGGCGGCCGGCTTGATTGATAAACAAGGGGCAACAGTGGTTGACTTGACTCTATGTTTGTTAGGCCATTTCAACCCCTTTACTATTTTTTTCACTCAATTTCAATAAAAAAAATTTGCTCAAAAGTTTGATTTGATATTGAGGACTGCAATGACTATCATTAAATCATTTATAAAATCCTCACAATATTCAAAAATTTCTTTTTAATGGACACACCTACAAACTATTTTTATTGTAGGTAAGAAGAGACCAAGAATTTAAAATATTATCTTTGTATTTAAAAAAAAGGACTCAAAAGTTGTTTAGATTTTATGAAATATTACCGTTAAAAATATGTGAAGGAATTGATCTTGGCTTCTCTAAACTGTTTGAAAAATTTAGTTGTCCCTTAATTTGGTATTAATTTGATGAAAGAATTGGAGCTTTATTTTAATTTTTTCATCAAATTTTGATGTAAGGATTGGAGATGGTCTTACTCTAAGTCACTCGTCTAAATTTTTCATCAAATTTGGCATTTGTTGGCCTATGTGGCAATTTGATCACTTTTATTTGTAGTTTTCAAAATTATGACTCCAATCCACCCTACAAACTCTATTATTTCCTGCAAAAAAAAAAAAAACAATAGTAACGTATAAAAAATAAATTTTTAATTATAGTTAATGACTTGAGGACTTATTAGTATACTGAATTTGAAGAGAGAGAAAGTAGTCATCAAATTTGATGTTGTCTTTGATGTGTGGGTTGGAAGAGTTTTCTTCAACATTACTCCTCAAAAAAAAGAGAAATGGTGTTTGATGAGTAGTTTGGAAATGAATTTGTTGTATGACAAAATCATATTAAAAGTGAGACTCAAAATTAAGTGTTAGAGCTTGTTACGTAGAGAATGAAAAAATGGTATACACTCCATCATTCTATCTATTTTAACTCAATTTTATTCAAGTGCTTCTATTTGTTCTTTATATATACACTCAATCAAAATAATTTTTGCAAGTAAAAGATGTTACGGTCATATTGATTATTGAGCCCACAAAACGATGATCCGAATCATTCATTTTGTATGGTATGCTAAAAAAAATATTTTTTAATAAAAAAAATTCGTCGGGCATCTAGAGGTATCCAAACAGAAAGCTATTTATTACAGAATATGATATTGTTTGATACCTATAGCTGTCGAATCAAGATACTAGTATTATTTTTTGAAAATCATCTTTTTCACGTCATGATGAGTTGGTTGGATCATCTAATTTTTAGAGGGTGTTCTGCTAACTTGGTTTTTTTTAGTTTTTTGGTTTTTTTTTTATGTAAGAGTTCGAAAAACGCGTTAGTTTTTTGTGGTTTTTATGTGATGTATTGTGAGGAGATGCCATTTCTCAAAAAAATACAAAAATTGACTTTTGACTTTTTGAGTTAGTTGAATGGGGCCTTAGCCCGATACATGCTTAAAAAAGTAAATTAACGATTAAAACATCGTTATAGATTTCATGATGTGCTGTATATTCCACCTTAGTTTTTGATCATTACTAACGGAGGGCTAGATCTTATCCAAGCATCAAATCCAAATTATCCAATGGCGAACATCAGATTGCTTTTGTTCACTTGGGTACCACAGAATTCCCCTGGCTATACAGTTAGAGAGGGGGAGAGCTGAGGACGCAGTATCTTTTGTCAGGTGAAAGGGGAGGGAGGAAATGGTTGCTTGCCTTTTTTTCAAAAAAAAACATTTTGCGGCATTTTTTACTTTTCCATCGTAATTTTTGAGATTAATTCTTCGTTACTCTATAATACAAATTAGAAAAGTAAAATATATATGGACCGATATTGAAAAAAAATCATATAATAAAGACTTTAGACAACAACAAAAAAAAAAACTATTTGATACTTTCATACAAATTAGAAAAGTAAAAAATATATGGACCGATATTGAAAAAAATTCATATAATAAAGACTTTAGACAAAAAAAAAAAAAAACTATTTGATACTTTCTACGTCCTTAATTTTTTTGCGTGATTGTTATTTTTCACTTTCTAAACCTCTCTTATCGAGACTAATAATCAATCTAAAAAATATTACACGAAGATAACAAAAATTTTAAAAAGACGAACAAAACACGTACGCAAAACGAATTCAAGGAGAATGGAGCCTTGACAATGTAATAGTGATATAAAAACATCTAGCATCAAGCTGTCTTCTCTTTCAGACTGACCCAGTGTTCCTCCAAAGGCTATTTCAAAACTTCTTCCTCACCTCCTCAACATAATATAGTAATAACCCATCTTCATCATCATCATCATCATCATCATCATCATCGTTGAACGAACGAACCAACAACAAAATCAAAAACACATTATTGATTTCTGAGACATTCCTCTGTCTACTGTTACTCTGAATATGATAACAAGGCCCTACTGCTACTACTACGTAGTGGCCATTGCTGCTCTTCTATTGAGTTTTTCTGTACTGTTCGTCCAGTGCCAAGTCCTCGACAACTACTACGCTAATCCAGTCTACAATTCTATATCACTCCCTCAGTTCACTCAGATCATCTACGGTCGACTCTCTAAGCTCACCTCCACTATTCTCTCCTCCTCATTCACCGAGAATGCCAGCTTCTGCATCAAGAATCCGTGAGTTTTTTATTTTTATTTTTATAACATATCCAGTCATTTTTTCGTGAAACGGTAGGAGTTATATATACCTATACATGATAAAGTTGAGAGAAAATAAATTGAGGTGGTTTGAATATATGTATCTAGATTCTAGGCCTCCGGGTCCGGGCGCAGTAGTCAAGAAGAGTGATATGGCTAGAGGAAGAGGAAGACCTAAATTGACTTTGAATGTCATCACATGAAAGGACTTGGGCTCATTAACTAAGTGAAGAGATCGCCCGAGCTCGATGGAAAAATATGATTCATGTAGCCGACCTCAATTGATTGTGACATAAAGCTCGGTTTGGTTTGGTTTGGTTTATCCGGTTTTTTTTCCCTGTTTGGTAGACGAGAAAACGCAGGAAAAAGTAAAGGAGTTGGAATAGGAGCTTCAAGTCCAAATTTGTACTTTAATCCTTTTGCCCGTTTGGTCGCCGAGAAATTTATGGAAAAAGTAAGGGTTTGTTTGGAACATATATAGGGAGAAGAAAGGAAAGTTTGAAAAAAATTCCTCGCAAATAAAGTTCAATTACAACTTCTATGTTAGTTGTACTCATGGAATGGGGTTTGACTTTTTGTGTAATGCTTATACAAGTTGACTTCTAATTTTTTTGAAGCTCTGTTGTCTTTCCAGGGCGGTTGAATGGGATCGAGCTTTCAATTTTTCTTCTAATTTGACCTTTCTGCGTTCTTGCATTCAGAAAACTAATGGTACGAAGTGAACTGGGTCTTCACTTTTTTGGCTTATGAAGAATAACAAATTAACCTGTTTGATGACTTTGTTAGTTTCATTTGAGCTTTTAATTTTCTTTAGGGTTTAGGCAGAATGAAAGAGTGTAGTTTGCTACTCCCCCCGTGTCTAAATTTTTTTTTTCTTTTTCTGATAACCGGATGATTTTTGTTTGTTTTTTATAACCAATTCCATACCCTGGAGGTAACGACCAGGCATAACCCCTAGTGCCCCAAGAGTTTGCTGGCAAGGGAATCGAGCCTACCTTAGATGGGAGCAAATAAATCACTTTGCCAATGGGGTTTCTCAAACTCAAATTGCTCGCCCCTTCTTGGAAATTGTGCATTTTGCATTTTTTCCAAAATATTTTACACCAATTTAAAGATTTCATTGAGAAGAAAAAGTTTGTGTAATTTTTTTGAAAAAAAATCTCATAAGTACATTATTTTTTGCGTGCACAATGCACGGCTCCTCAAAAAGGACAAAAAAATTGGGAGAGAGTGAGTATTACTTTTCCTCTTGCATTTACTACATTGAATGGAAAATGAAGTCTGGAGCCATGAGCAGAACAGAATAGAAAAGTGATACAAAAAAAAGAAAAAGAAAAAACAATTAAAAATGAGAGGAAAGATCAGTTTTCTAAGTCCATCTGTTCCATTTGCCTTGTCACTTCCATTTATATTGGTCACCATGTCTTGATAGTTGCAATATGTTCAACAGGAGATGTTGCACTACGCTTGTGTACTGCAGCAGAAGCAAAATTCTACTTCAACAATTTTATTGAAGGGGGAACACAAAATGTGCCTAACAAGAACTGCAATCTAACCTCTTGGGTTTCTGGTTGTGAGCCAGGTTGGGCATGTAGTGTTAACCCAAATGAGAATGTTGACCTAAAAAATTCCGAGGACATACCGTCTAGAACTCTTGATTGTCAGGCTTGCTGTGAAGGGTTTTTCTGCCCTGAGGGTCTTACATGCATGATACGTGAGTATTTGAAGATCCTTACTCTCCTTTAAGTACGGGAAGAGACTTTATTTGCGTGGCACAATGAGTTGCCAATTTTAACCTTGAGTGGTAATTTGACTGATTATTTTCTGGGATGCTACCTGACTTTTTCTTCCTGAAGCTTGCCCATTGGGTTCCTATTGCCCGCTTGCGACGCTCAACGAAGCCACCGGCATGTGTGATCCGTAAGTTGATAATGTAGTTGTTCAGTTGTTAACAGACTTTTCCTTGCTATGCATTGGTTTATGGGCTGCTCAAATGATGATGATGGCCAATGAGTTTGTGCAGATACTTTTACCAGCTACCTCCTGGACAGCCGGCTCATACTTGTGGTGCAGCTAACATCTGGACAGATGTTGGTCGTAGTAGTGACATATTCTGTTCAGCAGGATCATATTGTCCTACAAGTACCAAAAAAGTTTCATGCAGTAGTGGGTATTGATTCTTGTCCCCACTCTTGCAGTACTTGGCTGTGTTCTTGTTTTGACAGAACAGTGTGAATATTTTAGGGATATGCAAGTAACGTATATAGAATTCCTGTGTGTTGCGGTTTTAATTTTCTAACACTACTATTTCCTTTTGCAATTTCAGGCATTATTGCAGGATGGGTTCTAGGTATGAGAATCGTAAGTTTCTTGCTGACTTGTGATTTACTGCATCGTATATTTCACACTCCATCAATCATTTATCTACTTCCTGGCTTTTGTACTTGTAAGCCCCCCGTACTGCCGGTTCTATAAACTGTCTGATGATCATTAATGGCAAACTCGCAGGGTGCTTCAAGTTCACATCATGTCATGGCAACACTGTGAAAGAGGATATGCATGCGCTTGGAATTATGTTTATAGTAAGTACTTACAAACACTTGAAACACTAACTTGATGTATTTGGTAGGATTAAAGGCTAGGTGTACACATTACGGATGTATGAAACTCTGTGGAGACAAATGGAAGTATAAAGTTTGACTTTATTGTAGTATACATACAAACTTGCGATACACAATACTCGGTAGTAATGTACGTCATTTGCACCAGTTACTGGTGTCGTCACCGTTACCATCACATGTTTGTTTTGAGATTACATGCAAACGATTGGCAATTAATAGCCTCCACTACGAGTAGAATAGCCTCTTCCATAAAAGAGGAATACATCATGTTTCAGTTAAGCATCGTGTGTCAGATTCACTCTGACTATGTTTTTATCTCTTTCCATCTATCCTCAGACCCCTCTCTTGCAATGCAGGCTGCTTTAGCTACCCTCCTGCTTATTTTTTATAATTGTTCTGACCAAGTTATCAGCATTCGGGAAAGAAGACATGCCAAATCCAGAGAAGCAGCAGCGAGAAGTGTGAGGGAGAAAGCACAGGCACGCAAGGGGTGGAAATCTGCTAAAAATGCTGCTTTGAATCATGTTAAGGGCTTGCAAAGTCAGTTTTCTTGCACATTTTCTTATAGAAAAACTGTGACAGGGACACCTAGTGAGGAACTCAAGGTTTTGAGTCAAACTGAAGTTGAGACTGATGATGATCTAGATCCAATTACACATGCAATTATTTTGAGTTCCTCGGATCAGTCCTCTGCTGCAAAAGGAGGAAAAAAGACAGTACCTAGTGGTGTGATGATGGGGATGCATGCAACTAAAGAGGATCCTGATATTCGCAATGATTCCTGTATTAAGGTTGAAGACAAAAATGTAAAAATGCCAATGACAAAGAAAAGTAATTTACATACGGATCGTCAGATTTTCATGTATGCTTATGATCAACTGGAGAAAGAAAAAGCTATGCAGCAGGAAAACCATACCTTCACACGAGTAATTTCAATGGCTAGCCATCAACAGATTTGGAAAAGGCCCATAATTGAGGTTTCCTTTAGAGACCTTACTCTTACTCTGAAAGGGAAAAACAAACACCTTTTGAGGTGTGTCACAGGGAAAATAGAGCCTGGCCGCATTACTGCTGTCATGGGTCCTTCTGGGGCTGGGAAAACAACATTCCTTTCTGCTTTGGTGGGAAAAACAGTTGGATGCAAGATGACTGGTTCAATTCTGATAAATGGAAAGAATGAATCAATCCACTCGTACAGAAAAATCATCGGTTTTGTGCCACAGGATGATATTGTGCATGGAAATTTGACTGTGGAGGAGAATCTCTCATTCAGTGCTAGGTGCAGGTATGTCAAATTGAGTTATGTGGCAGATTTCAACTGCAGTTTACTTAGAATGGTTCAGTGCCAGGTGAATTTTGTCATTCCAACGGCAATGCTATAGATCCATATTGGAATCCTCGTTGTAGCTAGGCATATAAATGGACTCGGCTTTAGGCGTTATACCCACCAAACCGCCAATTACAATGAATTTAAAAGGAGTAGATACTTTACGCATTTTTTGCAATAAAATAATAAATGGACAACGTATTTCACACTGTTTCTAGGTTGTTTTTCTTTATGAACTTTACACAGAAGGCATCAAGGAGATGCCACACACATAAAAGAATGCTGGAGCCAAAAGGCCCAAAACATCAAAAGCCTAAAAATCCGAAGTATATAGGTCTAGTGGTCTACAGATATGCTTCTTGAGGCCCCTCATAAGTCTCTTTAAAAGGTGATGTGGGAATATTCCTTTTAAAGTTCATGCACTGGTGTTATTTCATCATGTGCATGGTGTTATTTCATCATGAAGCTTCTCAATTTGTCAATTTCCTAACTGTTTTGACAACTATATTTGCACTCCTTCAATCTCTGTGTGCGCTCGTAAGAAATTATGGGATCTCATCAAACCCTCCTTGAAGATGGATGGATGATTGATATGAGGGTTTTGAATCTTCCTGGTGTCTGTTCCTTGTCATAGTCATCATTTGACAAGTTCCCCTGAACCACAAGTTGTCTTTTACTCAGATTTGTTTGCTCTAGCAATTTTCAACCACGTTATTGTTGCATTGGGTTTCTGACATTATCCTTGCTTGTCTTCCTTTTCTATGCCATGCTCTAGTTCCATAATATTTTGTACATATCAGTCACACAATCACAACTGATTGCTCTTCTTTTGCCCAAGATTATCTGCAAACTTGCTGAAAGAGGATAAGGTTCTCATTCTTGAAAGAGTCATTGAGTCGTTGGGGTTGCAAGCAGTGCGGGATTCCTTGGTTGGAACAGTAGAGAAACGAGGAATATCAGGAGGCCAGAGGAAGCGAGTAAATGTTGGCCTGGAATTGGTAATGGAACCATCACTTCTGATCTTAGATGAACCCACCTCGGGTTTGGATAGTTCGTCTTCTCAGCTACTCCTAAGAGCGCTTCGACGTGAAGCTCTTGTGGGGGTCAATATCTGCATGGTTGTCCACCAACCTAGGTAATGATATCTTACCAAAACACATTTATGGGACACTGTTTATTCTCCTCCTCTCTACTGTCAAACTGTGTGACGACAAATATAACTGGGACACTTTTGACATTTTAATTTGAAAGCCATTCCGCAGTGAGGATAACTTTTCGGAGAGCATTGTGACATTGCAAAACAGGGAAGAGAAATAACGTAACAAAACAATCTTATTGCATTAGAAAGCTTGAGAATTACAAGACTAATGAAGGGGTTATATATAGGCTAACCCTAATAACTCTAGCAAAACCCAAATAACATAAAAGGACTAAACTACCCCGAATATAAACGATAAATAATAATTAACTGAAACCCTAACAATTTAACTTAAACCCGAACAATGAACTAAAATCATAAATTATACTTCACACCCCCCTCAAACTCATGATGCGAACCAGCAAAGCATCGTGAGTTTACCAAGAAGATAACAACTGCAAATCTAACAACTGCCAATCCACTGCTCCGAATCAACTGTTGCGAATCAACTGTTGCAAATCAACTACTGCAAATCAACTACTGCTACTGCGAAGGTGCTGAGCGGTGTAAAACTAGAACATGCAAATAAGAAGAAGAACCGTTGCTGAATGGATGTAAATAGGAGGATAAACCGATGCCGAAACAGATTTCAGCTGCAGATTTTAGAGAACTACACCGGAGTACAAAAAATTGACTGCCAATGCAGATTTCAGAGAAGACATACGAGAGAGAGAGAGAGAGAGAGAGAGAGAGAGAGAGAGAGAGAGAGAGAGAGAGAGATGCAATCTGGGGAGGAACAGAGATATGCGATCTAGAGAGACAGAGATTTGCGATATGTACAACTACTTAGGGTTTCGAATGGAGAGAGGGAGAGATGCTATCTGGTTATAAGAGAGAGATGCTAAAACAGAGGTTAGATTAACATATTCCAGTTCTGATACCGTGTGACATTGCAAAAGGGAGAAGAGAAACAATGTAACAAAACAATCTTATTGCATTAGAAAGCTTGAGAGATAGATGGCATTTTGATTGCAAATGTGGTGGTGGATAGTTGGAGAAAGAACAGGAAACAATGGCTAATTATATATCAAACTTGATTTTGAAAAGGCTTTTGATAATGTTAACTGGATTTATTTGTGCAAGATGATGAATCTTATGGGGTACCCATTGAAATGGATAAAATGGATTAGAGAATGCCTTTGTTCTGCCTGGATATCTATTTTGGTGAATGGGGGACCCACAGAGCAATTCCAAATGGAGAAGGGAGTAAGACAAGGGGATCCCTTATCCCCTTTTCTTTTCATTATAGCAACTGAGGGCCTCAATTGGATGTTCAAGAAAATGGAAGCCCAAGGTAAAATAGCTGGGATGGAGTTTGGAAATGGGGGTCCAAAAGTAACTCATCTGCAATTTGCGGATGATACTATGGTGTTTTGTAAAGCTGATAAGGAAAATGTTTTAACAGTTAGGAAAGTTTTGAGAGACTTTGAAGTTACATCCGGACTTAGGATCAATTATCACAAGACAGTCTTATGTGGGGTGGGATTGAAGGAGGAAGAAGTCAAAGTTTTTGCCGACATTTTGAGATGTAAACATCAGAAGCTACCTATTAAATATTTGGGTATGCCTTTAGGTGTAAGTCCTAAACTCAAATCCACTTGGAAAGATGTTATTGAGAAGGTCAGGAGGAGACTAGCTTCTTGGAAAAGCAGGTATCTGTCATTTGGTGGGAGAATTGTTGTAATTAAATCTGTGTTGTGCAGTCTACCTATCTTCTATATGTCATTGTTCAAGATGCCTGAGAATGTGGCAAGAACCATTAAGTCTATTCAAGCTAGATTCCTATGGGGAGGTTCAGAATTAAAGAGGAAAATCCACATGGTAGCATGGTCCAAAATAACAAAATCTAAGAAGTGTGGGGGTCTGGGTATCAAAAGTGTTAGGGATATGAATGATGCTCTGTTAACAAAATGGTGGTGGAGATTCGGTAATGAAAATGAGGCATTATGGAGAAGAATAATCAATTTCAAATGCAAGGGAGTTGGGAATGGATGGATCCCAAATATGCAAATCACCAACAAAGTTTCTGCCATTTGGAAAGACATCATGAAGATTCAAGTTATTGGCCCCCACTTTCATGCCACATATTTGGAAAATGTTTGTATAAAAGTGGGTTCTGGCAACACTATTCTTTTCTGGTTGGATGAGTGGATGAGTAAACCAAATTTAGCCTCTTTGTTTCCTGTTTTATTTAACCTTTCTTGCAATAAAGAAGAGTTACTGAGTGAAGTACTGGATAGGAAAGCTGAAACGGATCTGTGGGATTTTCAGTTTAGAAGAAGATTGTATGATTGGGAGATCCCAGTCTTGAATGAGATTCATAGACTCCTGAATGAGCAGGGATTGGTGTAAAGTTTTGATAGACCTGATACATTATTGTGGAATGGGGAAGGTTCAAATATTTTCTCAGTCAAATCTATGTACCAATTGGCCAGAATGCCTAATGATATCAGTCCTTTGGAGCCTGTTTATGAATTTGTGTGGTCAAATGTTGCACCATTCAGAGTTCAATGCTTTGGTTGGTTGGTATGCCTTGGGAGAGTCAAAACTGTAGACTATTTGTTTAGGAAAGGTATAATTCATGATCATGCTGATGCCTTATGTAAATTTTGTGGTATGAGTCAAGAAACTTTGGACCATTTGTTATTGCACTGCAGTAAAGCTTGGGAAGTGTGGTCTCATATTTTACTTTGGTGGGGTATCCAATGTGTTGCCCCCTCATCTATGGTCGATTTCTTATTTTGGTGGGAAGATAGGACATTGAAGCCTAAATTGAAAATTATATGGAAGTGCACTCCCCTTGCTGTTCTGTGGACCATATGGAATCTCAGGAATTCTTGTGTTTTTGATAGAGCAAATCCAAACTGGGTGGAGATTAAAGAACTGACAAAGCTCAGAATTGTTTTTTGGGTAAGAAATCATACGGATTGGAAGAACTATTCTGTGAATGATTTCCTTTTTAATATGAAGAGCATCATTGAGTCTGTGCAATTGGAGCTTATCTTTCTGGAGCTGTGACTTTTTATTTCAAGGTGGATTGTTTCCCAGATCTTGGTGGAGTGTTCTTTCAAGAGTAGACCTGTCATGATGATTCATTCATTCCATGGTGTTGTGCAAGTCTATCTGAGAGCTTCAAGGATTAACTACTTCAGTGCTTGAGTGGGTAATGGAACCATGCTGATGGGGCCATGCTATTTCTCCTTCAAAGTGGAGCTGTGGAGTAACTTCACTGATAACATGGGCACTCATCTTTTTTATCAATGGGCACTCATCTGCTCCATATGTTTTCTAGCTGCTGTCAACATTGGTACACAACTAAATGATTTTAATGCTTCGTTCAGGGGTTGGTTTGGGCATTTCTATGTTATCTTTTGAACTTGGGTGCGTTGTCCGTGGCACTCTGTTTGTTGTTTTGCTTGTTGATTACTTATCAACTCTTGGGGTCGTGTGTGGCATATGATTGTCGAAAGGCTAGGGTGCTAACCTAGTTGGGATGTTAGGCTTTTGTTGTGATGCCGTTTATCACTCGCTTCCCTTTAATCCTTGTATCATTTACATTGATTAATAAAATCTTTTCCTGTTCAAAAAAAAAAAGAAAGCTTGAGAGATTACAAGACTAATGAAGGAGTTATATAGGCTAACCCTAATAACCCTAGCAAAACTCTAATAACATAAAAAGACTAAACTACCCCGAACATAAAAGATAAATAACAATTAACTCCCTAACAATTTAATCCTAACAATTTTACAGAAACCCTAACAATTAACTAAAACCTTAAATTATACTTCACAAGCATCTCAGCATGTTCTACTAACAGGTTTAAGAAATTATTTCAAGCATTATGCTCACCATCTGGGCTCCGCTACTTCAGTGGTAAAAACTTCTAAGAGCAACCACTTTGTGCTTGTATTGTCAAATATTAGGTCTGTCTCCAGTCCTTTTCCATCCATACCCCCATTGATTGGATATTATGTAGGTACTGTTATTGTGACCGTAATTAAGCTTGCTTATCTAAAAAAAAAAATTCCTATTATTTTTAAGCTCACCATCCTAGTCATTTGTGTCTTTGAGTTTACATAACCTTCAGTAAGAAAGCCTTCTTAAATCTTTTCATTATAGCAACATGATTTATATCATGCAACAATCCGGATTGCGTAATCTTATGTTTATTTTTGGGCAATTAATGGACGTTAGCAGCTAAGAAGCATGGACACATCTACCGACCTAACGTATCAATGTCCGACATTGACAGATACGGATACGGACACGACACGACATGACACTCTCAGGACACGTGTCAAACACACCTAAATACATGTTAGATTTTTTTTTATTATAATTGTTTTACTAGGACACGTTGTGAACACTCTAGGACAAGTAGGGACACTCTTGGGACATGTGAAGGACCCATTAAGAGATTAAATTGTAATGTTTGGAAAGTCAACATTTCTAATGATGCCCAAGACATACCAATGCCGGAATGGCTCAAAACAAAATTCAGTTCCACAATTCTAAAAATTATTTAGGAAAATGACATGCAAGCAAAGTATCGCTTGTCTCACCTCTTTCCTGACGACACATCTAAGAAATTTTGGTCTTGAGTGCAAGTGCTTGTCGTTGCACTGGATGCAGAATCATCCATATACAAGGATAGTTGGGGGTGAACATGTCTCGTATGTTTTTGTCTTCGTTTGTTTATATACATATTCAGTTGGCATCTAGGTTTATTCTAGACTTGGTACAATTTTCTTGTTACGAGATATTTGTGCGGAAAGGCATATACTTTACTTCCGCACGTAGAACAATGACATATTTTAGGACTACTGATTTTGTGCTTCCGCAGCTTACTTGATTTCTTCAAGAAACTGTATTTTGATGAGATGATTTTATAAATTCCCTAAACTGATTTATTAAGATAGGCGTAGGGTGACGTAGACTCACTGGCCGGTCATTAGACCTTTAACCCAAGTCCAAGATCAAAATTCCGATTGATGGCTAGTTCATGAGTGCTTACAAAGTACCATTGATTCATGTCTTCACAATGGTAATACTTTTTGTTGGTTTTATGTTCATTTGATAGAACTAATGTTTTTATCGTTTACATAAATTCATAAGATACCTCTATAATGCAAAAGAATACCTTTTGTTCGGCGTGTCCATAATATTTCCGTGTCCTAAGTTTTGAAGAAATGGCGTATCTGCGTGTCAGTGTCTGTGTCACGTGTTTGTATCCGTCCTTTTTTAGACTTAGCAGATAAGTAAGGTAGGCTGTACAATTGGACATGGTTACTTCTCCATAAGCTTGAACCTTCGATCTTTTTGGAAAACTTTTGAGGACAACCACTTTAGCTAAGATCAAGTTCCAATCCCATGTGAATATTTCCACGACCAAACTTCAAGGAATAAGGAGTTTTACACAAGTTATAAGAATATGATAGTAGAAAAAATATCTTAGCGTTGAATTGCCAATGGCATTCATGGAAAGTGTTCAAAGTCAAGGACCTTTTCTAATTATGGGGGTAAGATTGAATTATAGACTTACAGAACACATGGTAGCATGCCATGAAAGATTGGTCAAACAAACAATTCACTGTGGACCATGCCTGCCAATTACTACTAGGGCAGGTCCTCACCTGTCATTGAGCATGGAAAAAAACGATCCCATGTTTTTCATTTCCTTACTCATGTATGTAGGGGTGTAACCGGTCCGGTTCTGTCCGGTTCAGAGGGATTTTTCATAGAACCGAATATAACCGGTTCTGGAAGAATATGGAACTGGAACCCGATTTTAAGTGACCGGTTCGGTTCCTCTGTTTCGGTTCGGTTCCAAGGCCGGTTTGGTTTGCCGGAGAGGGAGAGAGAAGAGATGGGACAGATCTACGTATGTGGCACACGCATCAATCACACACAAACCAAGATATACACAATAACTATCCAAAGTCCAAATGATGTGCCATGGGAACTACTCCCTCCGTCCCAATTTGCTGGACCCTTTTGGGCAGTCGTGTCACTCAAACAATTGTCTATATTTCACAATCTATAAAGTTTAATAGGATTTTAAAAATTTTGTATAATAAAACTAATTGAGATCTATCAAACAAGATCCATATTGGATATAAAAATATTATAAATTAGAAAATATAGACGATTTTTTAAGAGGTCCCAAATAGTGAAAAGGGACCAACAAATTGGGACGGAGGGAGTAGTATTAACCAATAAATATTATTATTTCCGTTTTAGATTACAATGGACTGGCCAGCTAAGTTGGTGGGTTCTCTG
The DNA here is from genome assembly GCA_036023075.1 of Gaultheria prostrata. Taxonomy (NCBI): domain Eukaryota; kingdom Viridiplantae; phylum Streptophyta; class Magnoliopsida; order Ericales; family Ericaceae; genus Gaultheria; species Gaultheria prostrata. Next base: position 88,562 of record JAXBDA010000069.1, on the reverse strand, counting down.
ATATCCATGTGCGAGAGCCGGGATTCGACTCCCAGATCCTTCTTTTTTATGAGTAATTATATAACATATATATATATTTCATTTATAATAAATAAAACCGGTTCGGTTCAGTTTGAACCGGGTTAAAAATATCAAGAACCGGGAACCGAACCGGTTCCTAAATTTCAGAAATTCTCTAAACCGGCACTGGAACCGGAACATACAATAAAAAACCGGAAAAAAAACAACCGCTTCCAACCGGTTCGCCGGTTCGGTTCAGTTCGGTTCTTTCTTTTTTTGTTCAGCCCTACCTGTATGTCTAGCATAGACACCACTGAAGATCACCTACATTACTTAAAATGCCGAGGTGGTGGAAACTTGGACAACAACAAGGGGGATAAGTCCACAACCTAAATTAGCAAAGTTGAATTGATTTTTGTGACAACATTTATGGTAGTGTGTTACTCTAGCTATTTGTTGAATTAACTCTTTATCTTCGTTGGTACCTGTTTCAGCTACACCTTGTTCAAGATGTTTGATGATTTAGTTCTTTTAGCCAAAGGTGGCCTTACCGTGTATCATGGACCGGTAAGGAGAGTTGAAGAGTACTTTGCAAGCCTTGGAATCAATGTACCAGAGCGTGTAAATCCACCAGACCATTTTATCGATGTTTTGGAGGACATAGTTAAGCCGTCTACAAGTTCAGGCATAAGTTCCAGAGAGCTTCCTGTGCAATGGATGCTTCACAATGGTTACCAGGTACCCCCAGATATGCTGCAAAATTGTGCTGGACTTGCCATCCTGTCTGCACGAGTAACTCTTAATGGCCAATTAGATGGTAATGCTGAACTTGAGGAAGAATCTTTGGCCAGAGAGGTATGGCAGGATATGAGATGTAATGTGGAGCTTCAGCGGGATATCATACGATACAATTTCTTGAAGTTGAGGGACTTGTCCAATCGGAGAACTCCTGGGGTTCTCCTGCAGTACAAGTACTTCTTTGGGAGGTAAATATTCAAGAATCTCTTTTATTTTGTATCTATTAGAAACTTGTTTTAGGTTTCTTCAATGAGGGTAGTGGAAGTGAGCATGTTGAGATGGATGCGTGGTATGAAATTGCAAGAAAGAAATAGAAATGAAAACAGGATGGTAAGGGGTTGCACCTATAGAAGATAAAATGAAAGAAATAGATGAAGTTGTTTGGACATTTCTATCGTATATCGGTTGATGCGGTAGTTAGGATGAGTGATATACTTACGGTAGATGGTAGTTCGAAAAGTTAGGGGTAGACTACAATTGACTTTGGAGGCGGTGGTTCAAAAATTCCTAGGTTTCTTGGATATCACGGAAAACGATGCCATCGAAAGAACTCAATGGAGACAGCAAATCTATGTACCTGACCCCAATTGATTGTGTCCTAAGGCTTGGTTAGGTTGAGTTTGGTTTCTTTGTCAATAATATCGTGTATACAAGTAGATATTTTTCTCGACGAAATATCGTAGTTTTTTTACTAGGTTCCCCCATAAATAATATAGTTGATTCTCTTGTGTGACACTTCCTGAAGAGTAAACTTGCAAGAATTTTATGCCTCTCTCATTCTATAGAGCCAATATATCAAAAAATGTGACGGGGCTTTGACCCGACCCTAGTTTATTAGGACTTAAGGCTCGGTTTGTTTCGGTTATGATGGAGCTTTGACTGACATTTTTTTAGGCCGGTTTGACAGGCATTTTATAAAGTAGACATTTTATTGACAGTCAACTTTCCTTTCACTGTAATATCAAATAGCATGTGGGAGTGTACCATTAAGTACCGTACATTTTATTTAGATTGTCAAAGCATTCAACTCAAAACCAATTGGCTATGAGTGGAGAGGCTATCCAAGCTCATATACTAGTTTTCAGGGTGATAATTAACCGGTGTGGGACAAACTCCAACACTCCTCCCAACGTGAGACCCCTGTCTCGCATGTGGAGAGGTCAACAAAGGATCCGGAACACATGGATCGCAACGAAATAAAGTGCAACTATGGCACAAACAAAGGGGAAAAACTTCCGAAAACCGAGCTCTGATACCATGTTAAAGCATCCAACTCAAAACCAATTGGCTATGAGTGGAGAGGCTGTCCAAGCTCATATACTAGTTTTTGAGGTGATAATTAACCGATGTGGACAAATTCCATCATAGATGTTTAGCGGTTTGCGATATAAGTGGGAATGGAGATGTATTTTGTTTGGTATTGCAGTCTTTATCTTTTATCAGTTTTTGTATTTTGGCATTTTATGTGCCAAAAAATTTGCAGGGTTGTCAAGCAGCGACTACGAGAAGCCAGAATACTTGCAGTGGATTTTCTCATCTTGTCACTTGCTGGCGCCTGCTTAGGATCCCTTATTAAAATGAGCGATGAAACATTTGGAGCAGCTAGCTATACCTATACCATTATTGTCGTCTGTAAGTAGCAAAATTTGGGATCCCTGTTATAAAACTGCATAGGGGTAGCTCTTGCCACCTCTGTATTTTTAACTTCCCATACTATTTTTTTGGATTGTGAAATCAATTACATATCTATTCTAGCAGAAGTGTAAATTGCTACAATAGTAAAGTTTTTCGAGTTGGAAACAATTGTTAGTCTAATTGTTAATGCAACTAGTGTTATGTAGTGTCTAATTGCACAAGCTATTCTTCCATCATGCGTCTCATTTATTTATGTTTTGATCCTGACTTATTTCAGCTCTTCTGTGTACAATTTCGGCTTTGCGAACGTTTTCTCTGGACAAGTTACAATACTGGAGAGAGAGTGCTTCTGGCATTAGCAGCCTGGCTCATTTTCTTTCCAAGGACACAATAGACCATCTTAATACAATGATTAAGCCTGCAGTGTATCTCTCAATGTTCTATTTCTTCAGCAACCCTAGATCTTCTTTCACAGATAATTATGTTGTACTGTTATGTCTGGTGTATTGTGTTACTGGGATAGGATACTCACTGTCCATCTTCCTTGAACCTGGTCCATCCCAATTGGTTAGCAACATATTGCAAACCTTTTTTGATTTCTAAGTTAGTTACGATATGTCTATAATTTCTGCTGATAACATACTTCCACTTTGTACAGTGTGCTGTGCTTCTTCCTGTGGTTTTGACTCTGATCTCAACTCAAAGAGGAGATGGTACGTTAGTAGAGAACCTAGCCAACTTGTGCTTCCCAAAATGGGCTTTGGAAGCATTCGTAGTTGTGAATGCCGAAAGGTAGAACCCAACTAGTCTTTATCTTAGTCCCTTTTTAATAGTTGAGTATTTCATTTTGGACTATCCCTTAATTAGTATGTGTTTTGAAAAGTTGATAGGTACAAATTTATACAATTATTGTTTTGCCCTTTTGAGAAATTAATGGATAAAAGTGGAGGATGATTATGGAAAGTGGAGGTAAAAATTGTTGTGAAAGGTATAAAGTGGAGGTAAAAGTTGATGTTTCTTTAATACTCCCTCCATCCCAAATTGTTGATCCTTCTTTCCTTTTTTGGGTGTACCAAAAAGAATGTCCACTTTAAAAAGTAAACATAAAAAGTTGTGCAAGTTTACTCTTTTGCCCTTTCTTTTTACACTTAAGTGTCATGTCAACCAAGCATTAAATATGGATAAATTGAGAAAGTCAAACTCAATTAAATGTTCCATCATTCTCCCATAAAAACTCACTTCCACAAAAGGGGCAAGCAAATTGGGACGGAGGGAGTAAGTTCAACTTACGAAGCAACACATTTAAAAAGAAATGGAGGGAATAGTTCTCATCTTTAACTTGGAGTTTAATTTATGTTGACATTTTCGTACAGTGCTATTACTTGATACACAAAACTGAATATGATTGAGTTGATCTAGTGCATTATTGATCTAGTGGTAAACCTCTAAGGTTGCTGGCAAAAATTGATATGTTTGGTGTTTAGCTTTAAAATTTTTGAGGTCTAATGTATGTCATACTAATCATCTTTCATGTCAGGTATTCTGGAGTGTGGATTATAACTCGTTGTGGTTTGCTCAAGGAAATGGGCTATAGCCTTAATGGTTGGGGCCGCTGTATATCCTTCCTTATTCTGGCCGGCGTTGTTACTCGCGCTATAGCTTTCTTTGGCATGCTCACCTTAAAAAGGAAGCATTGAGAATTCAAGCCACCACTCGTGTTATTGTATTCTTACCCTAAAAAGAAGAAGCAAAGCGCAAGTCTGAGAATCACACGGTACCTTACAAAATGAGAATCATTATGGGACCTTCTTACAGTTTTCATTTTTTTTTGGATAACCAGGTGTTCAGGCCAGCTTACGCATACCACAACTAGGTCCTTCCTCTAGTAAGATAAGATACTGTCTTTTGTCTCTTTCTTTGTCCAGATCATTCTTTATTTACCCCTGTTGTACCATTGTAGTGGAATAGGAGTCTCACGAGAGAGAAAGGAAAATGCCGTAACTCAGAGAGTGTGACAATTGTACTATTCAAAAGTAATGTCAATATCTGCCTTTATTCATTTTGCATAATGATTGAATGTTATTGCAGTCCTATTGTTATGCAATATGGTCATGCCCAAGAATTTCTTGGGGTATAGTACTGTGTTTGGATCTTGGAGTTCTCTATGGAAAGAAACGGGAAATGGAAATCAATTTTTCTTCTGCTTAGCTAATTGTTGATACTACTACTATTGAAGCCCTCCAAAAAAATTGCATCAACGTAGTCTAATTCATCAAATGATAGAAGTCTTGGGAGAATAACCGTTATACTATATCGTGTGGTGCTTTTTGGGGCTAATTTAAAGGTCTAACGATGGAAAATAAAGCCCAAATGAGAAACAAAGATGAAGAGAGAAACAAGCATAGGAAAAAGATTTCTGTAGTGGGTCAAATAATCTGGACCGCTGAAAGTTCAAAAAGTGAAGGGCTGCAGGGCTTGAGATGATTGAGGTCTAGAAGGGCTGCAGGGCTTGAGATGATTGAGGTCTAGTGGCCTGATCGTGGTCCAGAAGTGCGCATCTGAACGGCCCAAATCCAAATCCATTCTTGCGTTCCCGAAAGCTTAAAGGCAGGGTCATGATGGTCTTACCCAAATCCAAATGGTCCGACCTTCACGATTTACAGAAGAAAGTTCGTGCATTTGTGTCTAACTGACTTGCTCAATACGTTATGAGGAACGTTAGCCAAACTATTACAACACGTGTCAAAGACTCAAAGGACAACTTGTTGCATCTGCCGGTAACCGCCTCAATCCTTGACGTCAGATGTGATATCAGCTGAGAGGTTACCACGCAAACGAGGCGCGACGGTACATGGAGGACAAGTCAAGCATTCACTATAAAAGGTACATGATACATCCCTCGAGGGTACGCCACACTCAACTGTCAAACCCTAAATCTTTGCAACTTGTATGTTCCTTCTTCTTCCTTTCTTACTTGACCGTTAGAGTGCCTTGCCGGACTTCCACAGTGAATGGGCATGAAGGCAGATCGAGGCGGATAGTACTATATCCACCCCCAATCTCCAAACCGCTTCCCCACCTCCATCCCCGCCCCGATCCCCAACGGGGTTTCGTTTCATCCTTCATCCCCACTCCAAATGGAGAACGGGGATCCCCACGGGGATTCGGGGATCCAAACAGTGGGTTCACAATATATGTATATATTTTTTTTAACGGCAAAAGGAATTTGTATTAATCAAATGTAAAGATACAAGAAATTAAAAGGACGAGCGGAAAAACCATAGAAGTAGCAGTAGCAAGCACAGAGTAGCAACAAAACTAATCCAGTAAATGATTCCGGAAAATATGTAGCAGCAACAAATGAATCCAGTCACAGTTATAGAAGTAGCAGTAGCAGGCTCGGTCATAGAAGACAACCAATAAGTATTATAAGAGTCTTATCGTGATAAGTAACACCATATAGCATGAAACTGTTTATTATACTAGTGCAGAACCAACAAAAAATTCATAGAGTCCCAATTTCACTATATGTTTATTTTACGGTGAGATTCAATATGTTTGGAGAAAATTTAGTGAGACCCTAAAGTTTCAAAACTCATGAATGGACCCATATGTTTTAGGGATTCGAGGGCGGGGCGGGGAGGATCGGGGCGGAGCGGAGCGGGGATGGATCGGGGAACGGATTCGAGGCAGATTCGGGGCGGGGACATGCCTATCTCCACCCCCTACCCAATCTCCGAACAGATCTCCATATTGCCGATTCATTCGGATCGGGGATCAGATCAGATTCGGACGGGTCAGACGAAATGCTCATCCCTAGGCACGGTCCGGTTTGGCACTAACGCGGTTGCTTCGTGCGCAGAAGAGAGGGTCAGGCGAAGGCGCTAGGTCAAGACTTGAAGATTATAAAAAAGAGTCTTCACTTAATGCTTTTAGCTTGAATTCCATCAACAAAATCAAAATGAAAATGTAACCCCAGTTAATCGGTTGTGGTGCTTTATGATTAGCGTGATTCAAGAACAAGTCTTCACAACCCCAATGATTCGAACTAGTATCATCTTCCAACGAACTCCCTCTTTGTTGATTAGTTCTTCCATTTTTTTTTGTCAATTGTTGCCTTTGTTTTAAGTCCATCATGCAAGTCTACCCACCTCACGACATTGGCGATGTGTTCCACATTCCTTTCATGCTCTCTAAGCTTTCTCGGAAGGTTATGCCGATCACTAGTTCCCTCTTCAGCCAAACTAGTTGCCATTGATTTAGACTTGGATAAGTTGCAACAAAAGCAAAAGACCTTATTCAACTCATTTGAATACACAAGCCACTTCCTTTCTTGCTTCTCACCATTTGGAAGATCACAAATGTAAAGATCGGAAGAAAAGTGTCTCCCCATGAGTACTTTCTTTAGGAACACATCATTTTCTCTTAAGATCTTAATAGGGCCTCATAGGACTAACAATACCCTCTTAGCGTCGTTAATACTTCCCCAAAGTCCTGGATCGTAGTTCACATCAACATTTTTCTCAAGGTCAAGCATACTTTTATTTTCTTCATTAACATCTCCATTCTCAAGATTATCGTTCACAGGAATAGAATCTTCAATATGCCCCTCCCTAGATTCTTCATTCCCTTCATTAACACCTCCATCCCCAAGATCTAAACCTTCACTCGTAGGTTCCTATGAATATCATTCATATCTTCAACATTGGCTTCTTCATTTACACCTTCCTCCCCTAATTGTTCATCATTTGCTTCTTCAACTTGACTTGAAAGTAGAGATTTTTGTCTTTTTGGATTAAATAGGCTAGAGATCAAACCCACTAGTGATTTTGCCATTACATCTTTTTCATTGCTTTATTTTTCTATTAAAAGATCCGGAATTTTATTTTCGAACCCTAACTCTATTCTTGTCATTATCATTCTTCGCCATAGTATCCATAATACAAATCATAATTCATTCTATTATTAGTTGAATAAATAATTTTTATACCATACTTGATCCCAACTAATTAACTGTCACATGTATTATGTATATACAATATATTACGTGACTCAACAAGCAGTCATATTTGGATAAAAACAAGAACAAGAAACAAGCAGTCAGGCAACCAATGAACCAAACAATTCTTAAATTAATAGTCTTACCCTACACACAACACATCAATCAATAGAATACAATACATAAAAATTAAACTAATAAACCCAAAGTTAAAAAAGATTATTACCTTTCCAAGCTCCAACTCCAAGTTCCAATCAATTTGTAGGGCTATTTTAATCAAGAAAGGGAGAGAGCTGAACATGATTAATGTTGTGTGAGAGAGAGAGAGAGAGAGAGAGAGAGAGAGAGAATTTTTTTACTATAAGATGTAATCTGGAGCTAGATAATCGAGAGAGAAAGTTAGAAAGAGGAATTTTCGTCGAAGTACTCTCTTTTGCCTAACATATTGGCAAAGTATTCATGTTTTCAAACTATTTGTAAAATTACTCTTTAGCGCGATACTTAATTGCGCTTTTCTATCAACGTCCACTGGCAAGCACGTCTGTGCCATGTGGACGGGTCATTGATAAAAGAGCAATTCTACATTGCATTTTTTTACTAAGAGAGCGCAATGGAAGATTGCGCTAGGGCTTAAAAAAATACTGAAACGCGATTGCCATTTTCGCATTGTTTCATTCTCACACTTCACTCTCAGGCGATCGCAAGCTACCCATCGCTTAGAGATTCCGGCCACCGTTAACTTCATCATCCATCTCTCTCTCTCTCTCTCTCTCTCTCTCTCTCTCTCTCTCTCTCTGCTTATCCGGTGCAATGTTATTGTCAAATGGTGTCATGTTATTTCACTTAACGTACAAAATTTAATAATACAGAGAACAAATGCTGTTATGCTAATGCAAAAAGTGGGATTGGCAAACCAATGGTCCTTATTCTGGTGCACTATTATTGTCAAATGGTGCCATTTTTTTTTCACGTAAGGTGCAAAATTTGTCCATGCAAGGACCAAGGGTTGTTTCAAAAAAAAAAGTGGGATTAGCACTGCATTCTGGTGCAACGTGCCATGTTATTCTCAAAGGGTGCCAAGTAATTCACTCAAGGTGCAATGTTGTTTCAATTAAGGAGCAATGGTTATTTTTTCCAACATAAAAAAATTAGATTTAGACATCACACAGGCAATACAGTCGTCCTCATTCGGGTGCAAAGGTATTCTCAAAAAGTGCCAAGTTAATTCACTCAAGGTGCAACATTATTTCATTTAAAGAGCAATGGTTATTTTCCCTAGGAAGCTAATAAATACACGACACTTTTCTTTAATGCCACGACTATTAAATGCTCCCATTGACAAAGTGACTCATTTGTCTTATGCTCTCCAAGCCCCTTCATGAAAGTTACCGAATTGCCCTATCCTATCTCTAAAGGGCACGCCTTCTTCTAGGAGTATATAAATTGGAGAGCTGAGAAGCACAGAATGTAAAAAATAGACACCCACTTTTGATGAAAAAATTTCAGTGTCGAGCGGGTACGCACGTGGTGCTGAGCGTGCATCTCGACCGTCCAAATACCCATTCGTGGTGTCAGGATGTGCGCTCGAGCACCACGTAGGACGGTGCTGCTCGTCACTAAAAAAATTCTCCCTTTTGACAGCTAGTGAGCAAATTCAATTGTATGAGAGGGATGTCCGGAAATATTCCCTCTGTCTTAAATTGTTGGTCCTATTTGGATTTCGATGCCATTTTTTATTGTTCATATCTTTCCATCTACAAGAGGAGTTCACCATTATTGATGAGATGCTCATATTTATTAGGGAGTTCATGATTTGGACTTGCCTAAATATTAGGCATGTGTTCGATTAATTTGGCAGCTACCTATGGTCTGTAATATGAACCCATGTATGCTCGCACCCATATTGTGGAGCTTTTTCTTTGTTCGATAATTTTATCTTCCAAATTACGAGAATAAAAAAGAAGAAGAAGAAGAGAAAGAGACAAAAGTAAAATAGGAGGGGAAAAATTCCCGTTAAAAGAGTATAGACGTTCCAAGAGCCACATAACAACAATTTAAGAAAGTTTAAAAATCAAAAAAGAAAGGGCAATTCGGGAACTAAAGTGAAGGGGTCTAACATCTTCTGGGAGTAGAGGACAAATGAGTCACTTTGTCAATCGGAGCAATTAATAATCGTGGCAGTAAAGAAAAGTCTCGTGTATTTATCAGCTTCCTTTTTCCTAACATAAAAAGTTGGATTTAGACACCACACAGGCTACCCATTCATTCTCATTCAAGTGCAATGTTATTCTCAAATGGTGCAAAATCTATTAAGGTGCAAAATCTATTCAAAGGAGCTATGGTCTCTGAAGTTTGAGAGCTTCTCTCTCTAGAGTTTTCTCTCTCTAGGGTTTCTATCTATTTGTCCAGTCGTTTTTTGGGCATTTGTCTATCGGATAATCGGATCATTTAGTCATGGCGGATGAAGTGGTAGAACGCTTGGGACGGGTCCAACTGTTCTCGGAGGATGAAGAAGACGATATTGTCATCAGTGACGAGGTTGTGGAGAAAGTGATGGAATCCTGTATGTTTAGTCTAGTGGGTAAACTTCTCACTTCTAAGAAGTTTAACCGATTAGCCTTTAAGGAGAGTCTATGGAAAGCATGGAGAATGAAAGAGGATTTAAGGATTGTTGACGTGGGGGATAACCTCCTCCATTTTCGATTTACGAAAGTAGAGGGCATGCGAAAAGTAATGTTAGGAGGACCATGGAACTTTAATAACCACTTGCTGTTGTTAAAGAGCTGGCAAGACGGTATGGTAGCAGAGTCATTGTCCTTTGAAACTATGGATTTTTTGGTCCAGATTCATGGACTCCCATTGAGTATGTGAACAAAGAGGTAGGAAGGACGATGGGGGCCAAGATTGGTGAGTTAATCATTGTGGACGACAGATTTGATGATGGGGAACAGGGCCGGTTCATATGGGTCCGTGTTCGTTTGAGAGTTAACAGTCCATTAAAACGGGGCGGCAATGTGGTGCGCGGTGGTGGTCTGAGGGTGTGGGTGAGTTATAAGTATGAGAGACTGCTCTCATTTTGTTTCTACTGCGGCTGTATCAATCACGATGAGTCGGAGTGCCCAATGAAAGCAGACGACATTAAAGGGGATTGTGTTAGAGAGGATAGGTTTGGTCCTTGGATGAAGGCGATGTTCGGTGGTCGATGTGGCTATGATCATGGTGGGGGACACAGAGGAGCGTGGGGTGGTCATGGACTCATGATTATGGGCAGTCAAGCATGGCCAGTAAAACAAACGAGAAGGGGTCACACTGTTCTGGTGTCGAATTTCGTTCATCTTCCATCGTAGGCTCTAGCGAATTGGGTCGGATCTTGTGGACGGCACCACGCTTTTGATGTTTGTTTTACAAAAGAGGCGAACTTAGGGAAAAAGAAAAATTGAGAGTCGCCACCCGGGATTTAATTTTTAGAAAATGTTTGGTACCCGAGAAACCGTTTAAAAAAGAATATGACTCTTGTGCCGCTGAAAAAGGGTTTGGTCTGCAAAAGATAGAGATTTGGGTTCGGGAGCCAGGTTACCCACGAGGAAGGTTTTGTTTGAAAAATGCACCCCGCGTGCCCGGAATTTTTCGTGGCCGGAATTTTTCAGTCTCTACTAAATATTTGTGGGATTTTTATGAAAAGATTTTATTGAAAACTTTATTCATATAAACAGTAAATAATTATTCTAAAGAAATAAATAATAGTGATAAGTCAAGCAATGCAATAAAATGACATATTGAATAAACAAGTAATGCAACAAAACATTTAAAATACAAATAAATGCTTAATTGAAATAATAAATGACATGAGGGGACGTAATAGTAACAATCAAAAGCCAAAAGGGGGTCAGTGTAATAAGAGGTCTGTAAGTTTTTTTTCCCAAAATAGAGCATCAGAACCCGAAACAGAGCATGAAAAATCAATTTTACCTCTGATGCCGTACCGCATAGGAATAGATGCCGCGTGGTGTATGTTTGGACGCCGCGCAGTGCCACTGATAGCACAAAATTTTAAAAAATTGGGTTTTGTCAGAATGAAAACAATTTATGTTTACTTTGTTTTTATTATGAAAAATAAGACTTTTGATGCTTTTGGAAGACTTTGAAAAAGATTTTAGTGAAGAGATATACCTTCATGTACGAACGACATTTTCACAACCAAGGATAGATTGCGCAATGCACGATCAATGATGTTCAAATTTGTTGATATTACTCTTTCAAGTCTGAGAAAGAGCTACAGAGCTCTCCTCTGACTCGATAGAGTCCCCTCAGAGAATAAAGCTTCAAACAAAACACGGGATTTATACCTTGAAATGGAAATGGATGGACCAAAAAATAAGGTTTATGGCTTTCTGGATTTGTGAGGACAGGGGTTTATTGGGTTTGTAGAGTGATGAGTGATTGAGAGTGAAAGTTTCTACCGAAATTTCTCTAACGGGTTAGTATGTGGATTTTCTGCTCTTTTCCGTTCGGTTTGTATGTGAGTTCCTAGCCACCCAAACCATTCGAGGGAGCTCGATTTATATAGGAGAGGAGGAATCCATGAGCTTATACGTTAACCAAGCCTTTCACGCTACCGTTGCGAGCTACGGGTAGCCTTTTGGCCAAGTACGTAATGAGATTCTAGTTCGCAGAACAGAGCCAGGATTTGCGGGATGTGACAATGGTGTCGTACGGTGTGCTCAATTGTGCCGTACGGTATAGCCAAGAAGGTCATACGGTATCAAAGGACTTTTGGGCCGTACGGTTTGGGAAATGAGGTCGTACGGTTTAGGTAGGTTTAGGATTTTGACTCTTTTGATCCGTTTAACCCAGGGAACTGCTCCGAGGTATATTTCGCGTGTTCCTTTTTCATCATCGAGGATGCACAAGTCATCAAAATTGGGGTGTCTACAGATCTATACCGCAAATCTCGGAGAGGAGGGGCGTGATAAGCGGCTGATGGAGATTGAGGATAATGATTTAGTTAACTTGAATGGAAAGTCCCTTTGTCTAGGGGATTTGATCCATCGAGATGATTTGGCTGAGAATGGTAAGAGTTTGATTTTTGAAAAGGAAGGGACAAAGCGGCAAGAGATTTTGAAGGGCATGGGCTTGATGTTGATCTAGGTCTCAAGCAAACTTTGGGGGATGGTGTAATACCACAGGTTTGGGGGTAGATGGTGTTTAGTTCCACATTGGTTGTTTACATGAGTGATCTTGGGTGTATAACAAACCATGTACGAGACTACTAGTACCTTGGACTTAAGTATTTTGGGTCATGTGGTGTGGCTTGTGGATCAAACAGGGTACTGGGCTAGTGGTTTACATGGGGCGTTACAGATGGTTTTTATGAGGCTAGCTTAGTGACTGGGGTGGGCCTTTAAGCCCGAAAAAAGGGGTTAATGGGCTGGGTAATGTGGGTGAAGGTAGTAGTGGGGCCAGCCTTTGATTTGGACTGTGAAATGGGCAGATTGGAAAAAAAATAAAAGCAAGACCAAAGGTGAGCCTATGTTTGGAGGATAATAGGCTGGTGGATATTCCTCTTAACAATTTTAGCAAGGAAGTTACTTTTTGTTTCTCTCAAGAAAACTTGGAGACCAATTCCCATCCAAAGAAGAAGGGTGGGAGAGGCACAAGAGGGACCAGAGCACGAGGACGGAATTCAAGCAACGTGAACAGAGGTAGTGGCAACAGGATACTGGGCATGGACAAGACCTGGGTGTATTTTGTCAAGAAGATGGGGAAGATGTTGGAGGTGGGAAGAGGCATGGAGGCGAGGAGGTTCAGACGACTGAGGCAGAGGCGGCCAGCCATAATCGGCCCCCAACCCGGCCATGAGTTTACTCTTTTGGAACTGTCAGGGTATGGGGAACCCCCTGACAGCCCACAATCTCAAGGAATTATGTAAATTCTATTCCCCCAGTGGGGTGTTCTTGGCCGAAACAAAGAACATGAGGGATAAGGTGGAGAGGTTATATAGGAAGCTCGGGTTCAACCAGTTCTTTATCGTGGACCCGACTGGAATTGGGGGTGGCTTGTGCTTTATGTGGATGAATGAATGTAAAGTGAGAATTATTGGTGCCTCTAAGAATTGGATTGATGTTGAGATTCGATTTGGGAATGGAAAATTTTGGAGGGCTACGGGGCTTTATGCTAGCATGGATCTCCAGGAGCGGCGCGATACTTGGGCGAATAATTCCGATTGGGTGGTTGATCAAGCATTGTCGTGGGTGGTGCTGGGTGATTTTAACTCAATTGTTTCTAACAATGAAAAAGTGGAGGAGTGGATAAGGAAGAGAGAGAGAGAGAGAGAGAGAGAGAGAGAGAGAGGCAGGATTTCAGAGATATTATCGGCATGAACCATCTTATCGACGTGGGGTATATGGGTTACCCGTTCACATGGAACAACAAAATGGGTGGTGCAAACAACAAACGTAGCAAGTTTCATAGGGCTTTATCGAATGCGAAGTGGAGGAATGACTACTCTTCGGGGATTCTGAGACATCTCGATCGAGCAGATCAGATCATTGCCCCATTTTTCTCTCAGGTTCAGAAGTGGTTAGCCGGATGCGGGCACATTTTATTTTCGATAGCAGATGGGCGAAGGTGGGGCAATGCAGAGAGATTGTTCAACGGAGCTGGGAACAACAGATCTTGGGGTCCAGGTGGTATTCGATCTTTCAACTTCTTAAATTTTGTAGGCAAAGTTTGAGGCTGTGGCGGGTGAATACTCTTATGAACTCAATGATTGTGATTCAGGAGCTTGAAGAGCAGTTGGACAGATTGGGGGATGATACTAATTTTGATGTGGAGAGTTATAGGGATGCAGAGAGGAAGTTAAAAGAAGCGGTGATAGCGGAGGAGACATATTGGAGAAATAAATCCAGATTGACGTGGCATAAACTCGGAGATAAGAACACTGCATTTTTTCACGCCAAAACGGTGCAGAGACGGGTCAAAAATCGTATCCATGGGCTGGAAGATGGCAGGGGGTTTTGGAGGGAGGACGAAGCGGACATCCAGCGAATTATTTTACGGTATTTCGCTGATATTTTCAAGTCCATTAGACCATTCGTGTTCAGCGGTGTGCTCAGTTGTTTGGAAAGAAGAGTTGATGCATCTATGAATAGCAGATTGATTCGAGCTGTATCTGCAGAGGAGGTTAGAGAAGCAGTGTTTCAGATGGACTCTTCGACGGCCCCAGGGCTGGATGGGTTCATGGTTGCACTTTTCCAAACCTATTGGGAGATCATTGGAGGGATTTAACGGATGCGATCAGAAGTTTTTTGCACTCGGGGAAGTTGCTGAAAGGTATCAGTCATACCCATATTGTGCTTATACCTAAGGTGGCTTGTGCAATGAATATGTCCCAATTACGGCCAATTAGTTTATTTAATGTGGTTTATAAAATTCTGGTTAAAGTTCTCGCGAACAGACTCTATTTTTGCTTACCTCACATTATTTCGGATAACCAAGGGGTCTTTGTTTCTGGAAGACAAATTACTGATAATGTGATTCTTGGTCAAGAAGTAATCCACTCCTTAAAATCTAAATGGAAAGGTAATAAATTTGAGATGGTTGTAATGCTTGATATGAGTAAGGCCTATGATCGGGTGGAATGGCATTTCCTTGAGCTAGTCATGCGTAAATTGGGTTTTCATGAAAGGTGGATTAGGTGGATCATGGAATGCATCTCATCAGTCTCTTATTCAGTTCTTGTGAATAGTGCAAAGTGTGGCTATATTATTCCTTCACAAGGCCTTAGACAAGGAGATCCGCTATCTCCTTATCTTTTTGACTTGTGCGCTGACGGATTATCGTGTATGTTATCCAAAGCCGAGTGGGAAGGGCGGATCCATGGCGCGAGAATTTGTAGGAGGGCTCCCTCAGTTAATCATCTTTTTTTCGTAGATGATACATTTATTTTTTCATGGGCGAATGTAGAGGAGACAGATGTTATTTGGAATATTCTCAACGATTATGAGAGTGCTCCGGGTCAGGTCATCAATTTTGCAAAATCAACGATCTTTTTTAGTGCTAACAGTACTCCAGTTAGCTTGAGGGATCATTTGTGCAAGCGGTTGGGAATTCAAAGAGATGTGGCTGTGGGGAATTATATGGGCTTGCTGGCGGATATTGGAAGGTCCAGACTAATCTCATACCCAAATACATTGACCTCCAAAGTCTTAGAGGCCAAATATTTTCCCAATTGTTCTTTCTTGGAGGCTATTCCAGGTTTGAATCCATCGTGGACCTGGCGGAGCATACTGGAAGGGGGGAAAGTATTAAAGCAAGGGCTTAGATGGTGAATTGGGAATGGAAAAAAGGTGCGAGTAATGGAGGATTCTTGGCTGCCCAAAAATTCTGGTTTTCGCCCTCTGGGGATGGATGAATCAATGAGAAATTTGAGGGTGTGTGATCTGATTGATGGCAAAGCAAGCAATGGAGGGACAGTGCTCTTACTTCAGTCTTGCAACAAGAAGATGTTGTGCTCGTCAGGTTGATTCCTTTGCCGGTTCAGGATATGAAGGATATGTTGATCTGGCATTACAGATCGAGTGGAGAATACACAGTACGGCCGGTCTACAAGTCGGCAATGGCGATGAAACAAAATGGGGTTGGGAATAACAGAGGTCGAGGCGAAACTAGTACCCGTGACACAGAGAATTAGGTGACTTGGAATAAGGTTTGGAATCTTCCCTCTCCTAATAAAATTAAAAACTTCATTTGGCGGTGTATCTAAGGTGCATTGGCGATTAGAGAAAATTTATTCAAGCATCGGGTTACATTGGACATGGTCTGTCCATTGTGTAGTAATGATTGTGAGACCTTTAAACATCTTTTCTTAGAGTGTCAGTTGCTCAAATTATGTGGAGGATCTCTCTCACCTACCACGTCCGTCCCAACTATGAATGAACACGCATCAGTTTTAGCTTGGTTTGATAGTGTGATGGACAGGTGGAAAGGGTCTGCGGAGGAAATGAGCAAATTGACTCTATGCACAATGATCTTGTGACGAATTTGGAAGTGTCGAAACGGAAAGCTTTTTAGTGACAAGTCAATCAAGCCAAACCAGGCGATTTTACTAGCTGTTAAAGATGCTACGGAGTATGTGACGGCGATGCGTGAAGAGGGAGGAGTGCAAAGCCCAAGTCGGGAGCCAGTGGAAAGTGAACCTTGCACTCCAGAAGTAGGAAGAATGAAAATGAATGTGGACGGTGCATGGCATTCGAATAGTTGCAAGGCAGGGGCTGGGATGGTGGTAAGGGGGATGAACGGAAGTTTATAGCAGCTAGAGCAGAAAATCTGGGGCACGCTAGGTCGGCTATCATGGCGGAAGCTTTGGCATGGAGAGCTGCAATGGGTTTCACGGAGATTATGGGGATGGAGGCGCTCATTTTTTAAGGAGATTCTCAAATGCTGGTAAGAATTCTCAATAGTGAGGTAGCTTGCCCAGCTGAAATTGAGGTGATTGTTGAAGACATTAGGAGGGGAAAACACAGATTCATGGGAGTGTAAGCGACCCAACTGGTTGCGGGATTCTCTTGATCGTGATTTTTCTTGAGTTTTGATGTATTGGTTTTACAATTGGCAGTAATGAAATTCTATCATTTTGACAAAACAAAAAAGAAAAAGAAAGAGCAATGGTTATTTTTTCCAAATCAATAGTTAAATTTAGACATCACACTAGCAAGCCAGTCGTCATCCTTTGGATGCAATGTTATTCTCAAAGGGTGCAAGAATTATTCACTTAAAGTGCAATATTGTTTCACCAAAAGAGCAATGGAATTTTGTGGGTTGGCACGGTGCACCCTATCCACTATGGGTTCAACTACACGGGGTAATTTTGCGGATGTTCTTCCACCTCTAGCAAACCCAGATCGTGCAATAGTTCAAATCATATATTGAAAGTAACAAGTATCCAACATGATTGAGTGAAATCTAGTTTTATTTCGGGAGACAGATTTTAACCAGTTGAAAGGATCATCTGATCAATTTATAAGATTATTTACTGATTGATTGATTTAAATAGAGATTCAGCAGAAAAAACAATGAAAGATTCTTTGAAAACTTTTCTTTCTTTAAAATAAAAAAAACAGAGAGAGAATCAAGACCAATTTCCGGAAATGTCCTTCTGGGTCAAAATCCAAACCAATGGAACAGATGACCTTGGGGTTTTTTGGCTACCTTTTCGCCATTCCCTGTCTGTGTGTGTGTGTGTGTGTGGGGGGGGGGGGGGGGGGGTATTTTGGGCCATTCACGGAAGGCTTACCACTTATGTGGAATTAGTTTTTTCCTTATCAAGAATCCAGTTATTTCCAAAAATCTCCCCATGAGATTGTCAATTTTACTTTTAAATACCACTTATCCGTCATTTTCCCTAAAAATTTTAAATGAGAACGTCAATATATGGAATTGTTTCATTATTGGTTATTTCTGGGTCTTTTCGTTGCATTAGGTTAACTGATTGAACTTTTCCTACCTCCAAATGTAATTTCTTGGTTGGGCAAACCTAAAACACTAATGAAGCATAACTAAGTAACTGACTTTGCTAACCCACGTTTTAATATACATAACGTAGAATACACATTTTTCCTCGTCAAAATACGCATTTAGAAAATGAATGAAAAGTAAAATTTCTCTTGCGTAATGTATGTTACAGCAAGCTCTGCCATGACGCATATACCCATTTTTGCCCTAAAGAAAGTGATTTCAACAATTTATTATGAATTTAAGACAACTTTCAAAATAAACATTTTCCCTTTATGTCTCTATTGAAATTCAATCAATATGATTTTCTACAATGGCAACAAACTCGATGTACCGAACAAAATGGAGAATTGTAATAGATTATAATAGTAGGAATCCAAGAGGAGGAGAAAAACAACCACAAGGAAAGGGTTGGTAATGATCTTGTGGGAACTTATTATTGTTATTCAACAAAACAAGAACAATCGATTGAGAACAAACCAAGGAGAAGCGTGGATGCGGCCGGCTTGATTAATAAAGTAGTTGACTTCACTTTGTGAGTTAGTAGGTGTTTGTTAGGCCATGTCCAACCCTTTCCTATTTTTTCACTAAATTTGAGTAAAAAATTTGCCCACAAGTTTGATTTGATATTGAGAATTCCAATAACTCATTAAATTTTTTATAAAATTCCCACAATATTCGAAAATTCTTTTGATGGGCACACCTATAAAATATTTCTATATATTGTATTTAAGGAGAGACCAAAGAATTTAAAATATTATCTTTGTATTTAAAAAAAGGAGGACACAAAATGTACGTGTTTAGAATTGATGAAATAGTACCATTAAAAATTTGGTGAAGCAATTGATACTGACTCATTCTCCCTAAATTTGTTGAAACATTTAGTTCTCCGTAAATTTGGTAGTAATTTGATGAAAGAACTGGAACTTCATTTTAATAATTTGTTTTCATCAAATTTTGATGTAAGGATTGGAGATGGCCTCAAGAATATTTGTATGGCAAAAGAACATTAAAAGTGAGACTGAAAATTAAGTGTTAGCTCGAGCTTGTTATGTAGAGAATGAAAAAATGGTATACACAGTACACTCCATCGTTTTCTCTATTTTAACTCAACTTTATTCAAGTAATTCTATTTGTTCTTTCTATGTACACTCAATCAAGATAATTACTACAAGTAAAAGATGTTGGTTACTCCATTGACCCCAAAAAAAGATGATCCGTACCAATCATTTTGTATGGCATGTCGAAAAGTTTTTTCTGAATAAAAATTATATTCGTTGGACGTCCAAAGGTATCTATATCGGAAAAAATATGTTTACTTTTTGTGATAAAATCAAAAATAGGAATGTAATAAAATCGGAACGCAAAACCTGAAAATCAATGAGAATGAAATGGTGATCAAGGCGAGTGTAACACTCTGTACTTAAGACAGATTCGTCCTACGGTTTGCATGAACGTCTATCTCCTAGCATTACTTGATCGAACTCCCCACAGAAGCAGCACTACAATTGATGGGTCTGTTGAACCAAACTCGTGTCTGTACACTCTCCAATAAAAAGACTCCGACTCAATGAAAATATGAACAATCATTTAATCTTCCATGAATGAATGAGGAACCTCTTATTTATAGATGTCCGTGACTCCACGAAAAGTCACGAAAGAAAGTGACACAACTATTCATCCGAATAGATGTCACCGAACAGACACAACTCTACACTTAAAATTTTCATTCACACACAAAGAAAAATATAATATCTAAAATATTTTCCAACAATCCAAACAAAAATCTATTTACAGAATACCATCGTGTTTGATACCTATGGTTGTCGAATCAAAGATGGAGTAATATTTTTCGAAATCATCTTTTTCCACGACGTGATGAGTTGGTTGATCATCTAATTTTTTTTAGCCCGATACATGCTTCAATCAGCATATCTTGACCCAAGATATTCCAACCCATGATTTTAGCACTTCATGTTTAAAATGTCCATTATACTCCCTCCGTCCATTTTTAAGTGTGTTATCTTGTAATTTCAATTTATTTTCTCTCACATCAACTTTAACAACTTTTATATCTACTTTCCACTACTTACATTTATTAATATAATAATACCCACTAACTTTTCAAAAAGGAATCTACTTTTAAGGACCAAATAGGAAATGTACCTACTAACTTTTCAAAACACACACTTATTAAGGTATAGCCCAAAATAGAAAGTTAAACACTATAAAAGCGACGGAGGGAGTATAATTTATAGTAACTGTTGTAATCATGCTAGCTATAATCTTGCATAATCCCATCATTTTATGGGATTTGATACTCTTGTTTGATGTATATATAGTCATCAAAGGTGAATGAAATGATAAGCTTTTCCAGAATTTTACATGGTATCAGAGCCTTGTAAAACACGACGGTAGAGTCACGAAATATTGTCTCACATTGCTTAGGAGAGGAATGATGATCACTTAATATATGTTTGGACATCTCCACTCATTAACACCTCATGATGTGGTCAAATCTCTATCGCCCGAATCAAATCTTCCGGTCCAAGAAATCTAACATGGTATCAGAGCTAGGTCTTGGGTGGCTGTACCTCATGATGTGGTCAAATCTCTATCACCCAAAATCAAATCTTCCGGTCTCCTCATATCGTACCTCCACGTGCATCCGGGCTGCACGTGAGGGGGAGTGTTAAATTCCGCATCGCATATCCAAGCCCTCCAAGCCTGGATAATATATTCTAGATGTTACTCCACCTATTACCAATTGGTTTTAGGTTGGAACCCTCCAATAAATTTAACATTAAAAAAGCAATTAACGATTAAACCATCGTTATAGATTTCATGATGTGTTGTATATTCCACCTTAGTTTTTACTATCATTACTAATGGAGGGCTAGATCTTATCCCAGCACCAATCCAAATTGTCCAATGGCGAACATCTGCTTTGTTCACTTAGAGCATCATTATTAGACACACATAAAATAAAAAATAAAAAAAGCACCAAATTTTACCTCAAAAACACCATTTATAATTTAACAAGTCACTTTTTAAAAAACTCACAAAAAATCAGACT
The DNA here is from genome assembly GCA_036023075.1 of Gaultheria prostrata. Lineage (NCBI taxonomy): Eukaryota > Viridiplantae > Streptophyta > Magnoliopsida > Ericales > Ericaceae > Gaultheria > Gaultheria prostrata. The sequence continues at coordinate 67,542 of JAXBDA010000069.1, read as the reverse complement.
CTTTATTCTAACTTCAGTATATTAAACTATTCTGTATTTCTACTCGTACTCCTACTCCCCCCAAAACAACACTACTTTAGCTAAATAGTGTACAAAAGTAATAAAATAAAATAAAAAAGGGGAGAGGTGCGTGAACAGTGTTGCACCAAAATTGTTAGAGAGGGTGATATTGGGGTGGTGTTGAAGGTTTTGGTTGCTACTTTAACTAAAAGTAGCATTTGGTGGTCCACATTCTGATGCTCTAGAAGACGGATCAACCACTTATAGTTTTTTGAATGTGCTGATTTTTTAGGAATGACTCAAAAAATTATTTAAAAATTAATGGACGGCTTGAGTTATTTGTGTATGTCTTTAAAGTGGATTCCACGAATTCATCTCGCATAAGATATGCACTAGAATAATATTTATAAAAATATAAATTACAGAAAATAGAGGGATGCCATTTGGGAGCCCACGGGGAAAATGTAAAAGCCAGTTTTTGAAAACCAAACCAAATGTGGTCTTTATCCATACTTCAAAACCGTTTAAGGTTACCACAGAATTGCCCTGGGGAGGGAGAGCTGGGGACGCATCTTTTGTCAGGAGAGAGGAGAGAGATGAAATGGTGGTTTGTTTTCTTTTTACGCCATTTTTTTAAAAAAAATTCTTAACTTTTTGTTTATCTTTTAGTCGTATTTTTTGAAATTAATTATTCATTACAACAAGACAAATTAGAAAAGTATAAAAATATGAACCGATATTGAAAAAAGTTCAAATAAAGATACTTTAGACAAAAAAAACAGCTACTATTTGGTTTTTTTTTTTCATTTTTTTTACTTTTTAAATTTCTCTTGTCGAGACAATAAATAATCTAAAATATTTATGCAAATATTATAAATTTTTTAAAAAGACGAACAAAACACGCAAAAACGAATTAGGAAGGAGTAAATTTCAAGGAGAAGGGAGCCTAACAATGTAGTACTCCCTCCGTCCCATTTTGTTTGCTCACTACGAGTACGCGTGTCTTTTTTGAACTCTTGTAGTTTTCAATCTATGGAGGAGGATCTTATAATGGCTCCCTTACATAAGCCTGATGTAAGGGATTTGTCGTTCGAGATTGAATTTCAATGATCCGAGACAATCCGAACCGTTAGATGTGTTTAAAACATGTTTGTAAGGTCCAACGCGAGGATTCGTAAAAAAAAATACCCGGTAGAGCTTGATCCAATCAGTTTTTGAAAAAACTCTATGTGTAACGTTTTTATCGAAAAATGCTTGGATCAAGCCCTTTCGGGTATTTTTTTTTTACGAATCCTAGCGTTAGACCTTAAAAACACATTCTAAATGCATCTAACGGTTCGGATTGTCGAAATTCAATCTCGAACGAAAAATCTCTTACATAAGCTATGTAAGGGAGCCCCTATAGGATCTTTTTCCTTCAATCTATAATGTACTTATTTTATATGCAACATGGATCTTATTTGATAGATCTTAATTAATTAGTTCTATTAGATAAATTTTTAAAAAACTTTAAAAATATTATAAATAAAAAGATATAAACATTTGAAAGTGACATGGATATTCGTAGTGAGCAAACAAAATGGGACAGAGGGAATAAGAGTAATATAAAAACACCTCAAAGGACTAAGAGCATCCGCATGCATTCGACAGTTTTTGTGCACGTTAGAGTCAGTTTTTTACTGCAACAGTCAGATCACAAACTTTTGTTTTGTTTTTGGATTCCATTTGACATTGTTAGAGGGGGTTTTGGTGGTACACGTTTGTGTCGGACACAAAGTGTTGGCTGTAGAGTGTACTGTAGGGTGTTTTATATGGGACCCACCCAAGTCTAAAGAAGAGAGAGATAGAGAGAAAGGGAGGAGAGAGGAGACTGACGAGCATATAAAGCACAGACAGGAGAGAGAAGAAGAGAGAGAGAAGAGAGATAAATGGGTCCCACTTGAATTCTTTTTTTAAGTTTAACAAACACTAAAAACACCCCTAAAAATATCAAATGGAGCACTTTTTCATTCACTACCTAACAACTCTCTAACACATAATTTTTAAGTTCCACTTTTAACACTTTTTGTCATATAACAAACAATTTTAGAGAGCACCAAATGTAGATGCTTTAATTCAAAACTTCAAGGAAAATGGACTAGCTGGAGCTGGTCTTCTCTTTCAGACTGACCCAGTATTATTCCGACTAATTCAAAACTTGTTCCTCACCTCCTCAACATAAAAAAGTCCAAACCCATCTTCTTCTTCTTCTTCATCATCATCATCATCATCATCGTTAAACGAACTAACCAACAAAATCAAAGACAAATTTGATTTCCGAGACCTTCTTATAGCTACTGTTCTTCCTCTGAATAATATGATAACAAGGCCCTGCTGCTGCTACTCCTACGTAGTGGCCATTGCTGCTGCTGTTCTGTTGACTTTTTCTGTACTGTCCGTCCGGTGCCAAGTCCTCGACGACTACGCTAATCCACTCTACAGTTCTACACCACTCCCTGTGTTCACTCAGATCGTCTACGGTCGACTCTCTAACCTCACCTCCGCTATTCTCACCCCCTCAGTCACCGAGAATGCTGACTTCTGCATCAAGAATCCGTGAGTTTTTTTTTTTTTTTTTTAAATAATCCAGTCGTTTTTCCCTGTTTGGTGGACGAGAAAACGCAGGAAAAAGTAAATGAGTTGGAATAGGAGCTTCAAGTCCAAATTTGGACTTTAATCCCTTTGCCCTGTTGGTCGCCGAGAAATTGATGGCAAAATGAAGGGTTTGTTAGGAACACAGGGAAGAAAGGGAAGTTTGAAAAAATTTCGTCGGAAATAAATAGAGTTCAAAGGACGTTATTAATGAAGCTTTTGTTTGGTGTATATTTGCGAATGATGATGTAGTAGGACAATTGCAACTTCTATGGTTTGACTTTTTGTGTAATGATTATACAAGTTGACTTCTAATTTTTTGAAGCTCTGTTGTCTTTCCAGGGAGGTTGAATGGGATCTAGCTTTCAATTATTCTTCTAATTTGACCTTTCTGAGTTCTTGCATTCAGAAAACTAATGGTACGAAGTGCATTGGGTCTTCACTTTTTTGGCTTATGAAGAATAAGAAATTAACCTGTACTTACAACTTACAATGCATAGTAATATGATGAATTTGCTAGTTTCATTTGAGCTTTTAATTTTCTTTAGGGTTTAGGAAGACTGAAAGAATGTAGTTTGCTACTCCCTCCGTCTTAATTTTTAATTATTTTTTTTGATAACCCGATGTCTGGGCCAACAAGCACGCATCTCGACTAATTCTGGGGCCCTGGAGGCAAAACCACTTTGCCAACCCCTTGGGGTTCCTCCTTCTCAAATTGCTCGCCCTCTTCTTGGAAATCGTGCATTTTGCACTTTTCCCAAAATATTTTACACCAATTTAAAGATCTCATTGAGAAGAAAAAATTTGAGTAATTTTTTTTTTTTGGAAAACATCTCAATAAGTATATTTTTTGGGGGGACAAGCAATTTGGGACAGAGGGAGTATTACTTTTCCTCTTGCATTTACTACATTGAATGGGAAATGAATCAATCCTCGGATTTCCGTTGCCTCTTTGGATACAAGTTTAGGTGACTACACTTTCAAGTTTCTTTTGTTCTCTAACAAAATGTCAGTAATCAAACTGAGCATTAAGTTCAAGCGGATTGCTTAGGATTGGCGGATATGGTATTCACTGTGTTTCTAGTTCCCTATGTTTTCTTGTATATCCACACATCTTTCGACACAGTTAGAAGGCTATATATCATATTCTTCAGCCAAGGTCTGGAGCCATGAGCAGAACAGAATTGAAAGTGATTCAAAAAAAAAAAAAAAAATCAGTTAAAAATGAGGGGAAAGATCAGTTTTCTGAGTCCTGTTCCATTTGCCTTGTCACTTCCGTATAGTATATTGTTCACCATGTCTTGATAGTTGCAATATGTTCAACAGGAGATATTTCACTACGCTTGTGTACTGCAGCAGAAGCAAAATTCTACTTCAACAATTTTATTGAAGGGGGAACACTAAGTGTCCCTAACAAGAACTGCAATCTAACCTCTTGGGTTTCTGGTTGTGAGCCAGGTTGGGCATGTAGTGTTAACCCAACTGTGAATGTTGATCTAAAAAATTCGGAGGACATACCGTCTAGAACTCTTGATTGTCAGGCTTGCTGTGAAGGGTTTTTCTGCCCTGAGGGTCTTACATGCATGATACGTGAGTATTTGAAGATCCTTACTCTCTTTTAAGTATGGGAAGCGACTTTATTTGCGTGGCACAATGAGTTGTCAATTTCATAAGGCTTGGTTTGGTTTGGTTTTAGTGGTAATTTGACTGATTATTTTCTGGGATGCTACCTGAATTTTTCTTTCTGAAGCTTGCCCATTGGGTTCCTATTGCCCGCTTGCGAAGCTCAACGAAACCACCGGCGTGTGTGATCCGTAAGTTGATAATGTAGTTGTTCAGTTGTTAACAGACTTTTCCTTGCTATGCATGGGTCCATGGGCAGCACAAATTATTACGATGGCCAATGAGTTTGTGCAGATACCTTTACCAGCTACCTTCTGGACAGCCGGATCATACTTGTGGTGCAGCTAACATCTGGACAGATGTTGCTCGTAGTAGTGATGTATTTTGCTCAGCAGGATCATATTGTCCTACAAGTACCGAAAAAGTTTCATGCAGTAGTGGGTATTGATTCTTGTCCCCAGTCTTGCAGTACTTGGCTGTGTTCTTGTTAGTTGTAACTTCAATCAATTGTTATGTCATGATTTTGACAGAACAGTGTGAATATTTAAGGGATATGCAAGTAATGTACTCCGTATTATGCATATAGAATTAGTGTGTTGGGATTTTAATTTTCCCACACTATCTCCTTTTGCAATTTCAGGCATTATTGCAGGATGGGTTCTATATATGAGAAACGTAAGTTTCTTGCTGCGTTGTGATTTACTGCATTGTATATTTCACACTCCACCAATCATTTATCTACTGCCTGGCTTTTGTACTTGTAAGCCCCCGTACTGCGGGTTCTATAAACTGTCTGATGATCATTAATGGCAAACTCGCAGGGTGCTTCAAGTTGACATCATGTCATGGCAACACTGTGAATCAGAATATGCATTTGTATGGAATTATGTTTATAGTAAGTACTTATAAACCCTTGAAGAAACACTAACTTGCTGTATTTGGTCGGATTAAAGGCTAGGTGTACACATTACGGATGTATGAATTTCTGGGGAGACAAATGGAAGTATAAAGTTCGACATTCTTATGTATACATACAAAACTCCAGTACTGAATACTTGGTAATAATGTCGTTTGCACCAGTTACTGGTGTCGTTGCCATTACCCTCGTGTGTTTGTTTTGAGATTACGTGCAAATGATTTCCAATTAATAGCCTCCACTACCAGTACCATAATCTCTTCCATAAAAGAGGAATACATCTTGTTTCAGTTACGCATTGTGTGTTAGATTCACTCCAACTATGTTTTTATCTCTTTCCATCTATCCTCAGACCCATCTCTTGCAATGTAGGCTGCTTTAGCTACCCTCCTGGTTATTATTTATAATTGTTCTGACCAAGTTCTCAGCATTCGGGAAAGAAGACAGGCCAAATCCAGGGAAGCAGCAGCGAGAAGTGTCAGGGAGAAAGCACAGGCACGGAAGGGGTGGAAATCTGCTAAAAATGCTGCTTTGAATCATGTTAGGGGCTTGCAAAGTCAGTTTTCTCGCACATTTTCTCATAGAAAAACTGTGACACCTGATGAGGAACTCAGGATTTTGAGTCGAACAGAATTTGAGACAGATGGTGATCTAGATCCAATTACGCATGCAATTATTTTGAGTTCCTCGGAGCAGTCATCGGCTGCAAAAGGAGGAAAGGAGACAGAACCTAGTGGTGTGATACATGCAACTGAAGAGGATCTTGATATTCGCTATGATTTCGGTATTGAGGTTGAAGACAAAAAGGTGAAAAGGCCAACGCCAAAGAAAAGTCATTTAAATACTGATACTCAGATTTTCAAGTATGCTTATGATGAACTGGAGAAAGAAAAAGCTATGCAGCCGGAAAACCTTACCTTCTCAGGAGTAATTTCAATGGCTAGCAATCAACAGATTAGGAAAAGGCCCATAATTGAGGTTTCCTTTAGAGACCTTACTCTTACTCTGAAAGGGAAAAACAAACATCTTTTGAGGTGTGTCACAGGGAAAATAGAGCCTGGCCGCATTACTGCTGTCATGGGTCCTTCTGGGGCTGGGAAAACAACATTCCTTTCTGCTTTGGTGGGAAAAACAGTTGGATGCAAGATGACTGGTTCAATTCTGATAAATGGAAAGAATGAATCAATCCACTCGTACAGAAAAATCATCGGTTTTGTGCCACAGGATGATATTGTGCATGGAAATTTGACTGTGGAGGAGAATCTCTGGTTCAGTGCTAGGTGCAGGTATGTCAAATTGAGTTATGTGGCAAATATCAACTGCAGTTTACTTTGAATGGTTCAGTGCCAGGTGAATTTTGTCATTCCAACGGCAATGCTGTAGATCCGTATTGCAATCCTCGTTGTAGCTAGGCGTATACACATGGAATCGACTTTAGGCGTTATACCCACCAAACCACCAATTTTTTAGATACAGATGGACAGGACTCGGCAAAAAAGGATAATTGCCTTATATTTTAGTTATCCCGTGCGATTGAAAGTGTGTTTAATTTACAACGCATTTAAACGGAGTAGATACTTTACGCATTTTTTGTAATAAAATAATAATTGGCCGATTTGAAGTATTGGACAGACACAACATATCTCACACTGTTTCTAGGTTGCTTTTCTTTTGATAATCAATAACTTTATAGAGAAGGCATCAAGGAGATGCCACACATGTACAAAAGAATGCTGAAGCCAAAAGGTCGAAAACATCCAAAGCCTAAAAATCTGAAGTATATAGGTCTACAGAGATGCTTCTTGAAGACCCCACATAAGTGTCTCTTTAAAAGGTGATGTGGGAATATTCCTTTTAAAGTTCATGCACTGGTTTTATTTCATCACGAAGCTTGTCAATTTGTCAATTTCCTAACCATTTTGACAACCATATTTGCACTCCTTCAATCTCTGTGCACACTCGTAAGTAATTATGGGATCTCATCAAACCCTCCTTGAAGATTGATGGATGATTGATTTAAGGGTTTTGAATCTTCTTGGTATCTGTTCCTAGTCGTAGTCATCATCTGACAAGTTCCCCCTAAACCACAAGTTGTCTTTTACTCAGATTTGTTTGCTCTACAATTTTCAACCGTGTTATTGTTGCATTGGGTTTCTGCTACTATCCTTGCTTGTCTTCCTTTTCTATGCCATGCTCTAGTTTCGTAATATTTTGATATACATATCAGTTACACAATCACTACTCAGTGCTCTTTTTTACCCAATTGTTATTGAAGATTGTCTGCAAACTTGCTGAAGGAGGATAAGGTTCTCATTCTTGAAAGAGTCATCGAGTCATTGGGGTTGCAAGCAGTGCGGGATTCCTTGGTTGGAACGGTAGAGAAACGAGGAATATCAGGAGGCCAGAGGAAGAGAGTAAATGTTGGCCTGGAATTGGTAATGGAACCATCACTTCTGATCTTAGATGAACCCACCTCGGGTTTGGATAGTTCGTCTTCCCAGCTACTCCTAAGAGCGCTTCGACGTGAAGCTCTTGTGGGGGTCAATATCGGCATGGTTGTTCACCAACCTAGGTAATGATATCTTACCAAAACATATTTATGGGACACTGTTAATTCTCCTTCTCTCTATTATCGAACTGTGTGACGACAATTATAACTGGGACAGTTTTGACATTTTAATTTAAAAGCCCCTCTGCAGTGAGTATAAATTTTCGGAGAGCATCTCAGCATGTTCTACTGACAGGTTTAAGAAATTATGTCATGCATTACACTCAACATCTGGGGGGTCCGCTACTTCAGTGGTAAAATTTGTTTGAAAGCAGCCACTCTGTGCATGTATTGCTATCGAGAGGGGATTACGTGGGTACTGTTATTGTGGTTGTAATTAAGCTTTCTTATCCAAAAAAAAATAATTGTTAGTATTATTAAGCTCACCATCGTAGTCATTTGTGTCTTTGAGTTTACATAAACTTCAGTAAGAAAGCCTTCTTAAATTGATAGCAACAGGATTGATGTCATGCAACAATCTGGATTGCGTAATCTTATGTTTATTTTTCGGCAATTGATGGGATGTTAGCAGCTGAGAAGCATGGACACATCTACCGGCCTTATGTATCCGTGTCCGACAGTGACGGATATGGACATGACATAACAGGACAAGTAGGGACATTCTTGGGACATGTATAACATTTCTAAAATGATGTTCAAGACATATACCAATGCCGCAACGGCTCAAAACAAAATTCAGCCCCACAATTCTTAAAATTGTTAGGAAAATGACATGCAAGCAAAGTCTTGCGTGTCTCACCTCTTTCCAAACGATGCAACTAAGATGTTTTGGCTTGATTCAAAGAGCTTGTCGTTGTCCTGGATGCAGAATCATCCTTGTATGAGGATCGTTGGGGTGAACATGTCTTATGTGTTTCTGTCTTAGTTTGTCATATACATATTCAGTTGGCATCTAGGTTATTCTGGACTTGGTATAATTTTCTTGTTACGAGATATTTTTGCCGAAAGGCATATACTTTACTTCCACATGTAGAACAATGACATATTTTGGGACTATTGAAACTGTGCTTCTGCAGCTTACTTGATTTCTTCAAGAAAAAGTCTTTTGATGAGAGGATTTTATAAATTTCCTAAACTGATTTATTAGGATAGGCCTAGGGTGATGTAGACTCACTGCCGGTCATTAGAACTTTAACCCACAGGTTGGGGTCATGACAGTAGTCCAAAGATCAAAATTTCGATTGATACTTAGTTCATGAGTACTTACATAGTACCGTTGATTCGTGTCTTCACAATGGTAATACTTTTTGTGGGTTTTATGTTCATTTGATAGAATTGATGGTTTTATCTTTTACATAAATTCATAAGATATCTCTATAATGCAAAACAATGCATTTTTTTCGGCGTGTCCATAATATGTCCGTGTCCTAAGTTGTGAAGAAATGGCATATCCTCGTGTCCGTGTCTGTATCCGTGCTTCTTTGGACTTAGCATACAAGGTAGGTTGTACATTGGGCATAGTTACTTCTCCATAAGCTCGAACCTTTGATCTTTTTGGAAAACATGGGAGGAAAACCACTTTAGCTAGGATCAAGTTCCAATCCCATGTTGATATTTCCATAACCAAACTTTAAGGAATAAAGAGTTTTACACAAGTTATGAGAATATAATTGTACGAAAAATATCTTAGCGTTGAATTGCCAATGGCATTTATGGAAAGTGTTCAAAGTCAAAGACCTTTTCTAATTATGGGCAAGATCGAATTACATACTTACAGAACACATGGCAGCATACCATGAAAGATTGCTGAAACAAGCAATTCACTGTGGACCATGCTGCCAATTACTGGTAGGGCGGGTCCCACCTGTCATTGAGCATGGAAAAAGAGGACTGCATGTTTTTCATTTCCTTACTCTTGTATGTCTAGCATAGACACCACTGAAGATCACCTAGATTACTTAAGATGCTGAGGTGCTGGAAACTTGAACAACAAGGGTAATAAGTCCACAACCTAAATTAGCAAAGTTGAATTAATTTTTTTGAAAACATTTATGGTAGTGCGTTACTTTAGTTGTTTGTTAAATTAACTCTTTATCTTCCTTGGTACCTGTTTCAGCTACACCTTGTTCAAGATGTTTGATGATTTAGTACTTTTAGCCAAAGGTGGCCTTACCGTGTATCATGGACCGGTAAGGAGAGTTGAAGAGTACTTTGCAGGCCTTGGAATCATTGTACCAGAGCGTGTAAATCCGCCGGACCATTTTATCGATGTTTTGGAGGACATAGTTAAGCCGTCTACAAGTTCAGGCATAAGTTCCAGAGAGCTTCCTCTGCGATGGATGCTTCACAATGGTTATCAGGTGCCCCCAGATATGTTGCAAAATTGTGCTGGACTTGCCATCCTCTCTGCACGAGTAACTCTTAATGACCAAATAGATGGTAATGCTGAACTTGGGGAACAATCTTTTGCCAGAGAAGTATGGCAGGATATGAGATGTAATGTGGAGCGTCAGCGGGATATCATACGGCACAATTTCTTGAAGTTGAGGGACTTGTCCAATCGGAGAACCCCTGGTGTTCTCCTGCAGTACAAGTACTTCTTTGGGAGGTAAATATTCAAGAATCTCATTTATTTTGTATCCATTAGAAACTTTTTTTAGGTTTCTTCAATGAGGGTAGCAAAAGTGAGTATGTTGAGATGGATGCGTGGTAAGACTTTGCGAGATAGAAATAGAAACGAAAACCTTTGTGGGATGGTAAGGGGTAGCACCGATAGAACATAAGATGAGAGAAATAGATGTAGTTGTTTGGAGTCTTTGGACATGTCTACTGTAGATCGATCGATGCGGTAGTTAGGATGAGTGATATACTTATGGTAGATGGTAGTTCGAAAAGTCAAGGGTAGACTACAATTGACTTTGGAAGTGGTAGTTCGAAACGCCCTAAGTTTCTTGGATATCACGGAAAATGATGCCGTTGAAAGAACTCAATGGAGACAGCAAATTTATGTACCCGACCCCAATTGATTGGGTCCAAAAGCTTGGTTGGGTTGGTTTTGGTTTGTTTTTTTTTTTTTTTTTTTTTTTAACTGCTAAAAGGGTGGGAGGGGGCGACCAGCGTAGCAACTCCCCTTGGGCGTGAGCATAGAGGCTCCCGACCCGCTGTGGAATGTCCGGTTGAGCCATAGCTACTGTCCGTAAGAACAGGCCGTCGCCACAACACCACCTCAGCACAAGTTGATAGTAGTATAGCACTACCAAAATCCCCCCAATGCAACTTCGGGGGCGAGACTCGAACCTGAGTCTCCTTTGTGGAGGCTAACTGGCCTATCAGCTAGGCTACCACCTCGGTGGTGGTTTTGGTTTGTTTGGTCAATAATATCGTGTATACAACTAGATTACTTTTTTTTTTTTGGGGGGGGGGGAGAAATATCATAGATTTTTTACTAGGTTCCCCCTTGTGTGACACTTCCTGAAGAGTAAACGTTCAAAAAGTTCATGCCTCTCTCATTATATAGAGCCAATATATCAAAAAATGTGATGGGGCTTTGACCCGACCTTAGTTGATTAGGACTTATAGCTCAATTGTTTCGGTTATGATGGAGCTTTGACTGACAAATTTTAGGGGGCTTTGACAGGCATTTTATAAAGTAGACATTTTATTGACAGCCAACTTCCCTTTCACTGTAACATCAAATAGCATGTGGGAGTGTACCATTAAGTACCGTACATTTTGTTTAGATCATTAGCGATTTGCGATATCAGTGGGAATGGAGATGTATTTTGTTTGGTACTGGAGTCTTTATCTTTTAATTAGTTTCTGTGTTTTGACATTCTATGTGCCAAAAAATTTGCAGGGTTGTCAAGCAGCGACTACGAGAAGCTAGAACACTAGCAGTGGATTTTCTCATCTTGTTGCTTGCTGGCGCCTGCTTAGGATCCCTGATTAAAATGAGCGACAACAACTTTGGAGCAGCTAGCTATACCTATACCATTATTGCCGTCTGTAAGTAGCAAAATTTGCCACCTCTGTATTTTTAACTTCCCATACTATTTTTTTGGATTGGCGAAATCAATTGCATATCTATTCTAGCACCAGTGTAAATTGCTACAGCATTAAAGTTTTCCGAGTTGGAAACAATGGTTAGTCTAATTGTTAATGCGACTAGTGTTATGTAGTGTCTAATTGCACAAGCTATACGGAAATAATTGCACAAGCTATTCGTCCGTAATGCGTCTCATTTATTTCTGTTTTGATCCTGACTTTATTTCAGCTCTTCTGTGTACAATTTCGGCTTTGCGAACATTTTCTCTGGACACGTTACAATATTGGAGAGAGAGTGCTTCTGGCATTAGCAGCCTGGCTCATTTTCTTTCCAAGGACACAATAGACCATCTTAATACAGTGATTAAGCCTGCGGTGTATCTCTCAATGTTCTATTTCTTCAGCAACCCTAGATCTTCTTTCACAGATAATTATGTTGTACTGTTATGCCTGGTGTATTGTGTCACTGGGATAGGATACTCACTGTCCATCTTCCTTGAACCTGGTCCATCCCAATTGGTTAGCAACACATTGCAAAGCTTTTCTAACTTCTCAGTTACTTATGACATGTTCATAATTTCTGCTGATGACATCCTTCCCCTTTGTACAGTGTGCTGTGCTTCTTCCTGTGGTTTTGACTCTGATCTCAACTCAAGGAGGAGATGGTACGTTTGTAAAGAACCTAGCAAACTTGTGCTTCCCAAAATGGGCTTTGGAAGCATTCGTAGTTGCGAATGCCGAAAGGTAGAACACAAATACTCTTTATCTTAGTCAGAAAAACCTGGAAAGTCTGGATATTGAAACAAATTTTAATGCAAGAAAACCTGGATAATGTTTTGCACTGTTCAGTAATGAGAAACAAGGGTGTCATTTGGTGTGGAGGACATAATTGAGAAGTTTTTCCTTGCAAATAAGTAGATAGGCAATTCATTTGAGGCAATGGATGCTGATAGATGAGAAACCCCTAGGCACCTATATAGTTCTCATCTTTAACTTGGAGTTTCATTTATGTTGAAATGATCATACAGAGCCTATTACTAGATACACACGACTGGCTATGATTAGCATTATTGACCTAGTGGTAAACCTCTAGTGTATCTGGCAAAATTGATATGGGTTGGTGTTTCGCTTTAAAAATTTTGAGGTCTAAAGTATGTCGTACTAATCATCTTTCATGTCAGGTATTCTGGAGTATGGATTATAACTCGTTGTGGTGTGCTCCAGCAAATGGGCTATAGCCTTAAGGGTTGGGGCCGCTCTATATCCTTCCTTATCCTGGCAGGCGTTGTTACTCGCACTATAGCTTTCATTGGCATGCTCACCTTAAAAAGGAAGCGCTGAGAATTGAAGCCACCACTCATGTCATCGTATTCTTACATAAAGAGTAGAAGCAAAGCGCAAGTTTGAGAATCACAGGGTATATACCCTACAAAATGAGAATCATATGGGACCTTCCTACAGTTTTAGTTTTTTTTTTTAGTTTTTTTTTTCCACTGATGATAAATAGTTGTTTAGGCTAGCACACATACCACAACTTGGTCCTTCCGCTAGTAAGCTAAGATACTGTCTTTTTTCTCTTTCTTTGTCCAGATCATTCTTTATTTACCCCTGCTGTACCATTGTATATAGATATTAGCTTTGCTTAGTTGAGTTATGGAGACTTAGTGTCCAGAAACATTTGTTTTGTTGTATTGGAAAGTGGAATATGAGTCTCTCGAGAGAAAAGAAAATGTTGTAACACAAGAGTGTGAAAACTGTACTTTTCAAAACTAATGTCAATGTCTGCTTTTATTCATTTTACATAATGATTGAATGACTAGATATTCCAGTCCTGTTGTTATGCAGTATGGTCATGCCCAAGAATTTCTTGGGGTATAATACTGTGTTTGGATCTTGGAGTTCTCTAAGGAAAGAAGAAAAGGGAAATAGAAATCAAATTTTCTTCTGCTTAGTCAACTGTTGATGCTTCTAATTCATCAAATGGTAGGAGAATAACCGTCATATTATATCACGTGGTGCTTGTTTGGGCTAATTTAAAGATTTCTTTTCACTTTTCCTAAACATTCGTGGCTTTGGCGAGTGATCTTGCCATTATCGTTGTATGCTTCGTCGTCTTCTACTAACTTGTTCTTCCTGTAGCTCATCGCCGTTTATGTCCATTTGGACCAAGGTCTTGCGTTTGGGGTCTGCTTTTATTGTTGAGTAAATGGTTCTTCTATTTACTATTCGAATATATCTGTTGGTGGGTATAATTTTTAACGAGGATTTGCTTGTAGTGTAATTTCATAATTGTGAAGAATTAAGACTTTGCGTGCATCTAAAATTTTATTGCAGTCATATTAAATCAATTAGGGATTCTTTTTGTTTCTTAACAGTGGTAAAGCAGTGGATTGTGGCTTGACATCAGCATCACCAAGAGCACGAGTCCGTGGCTGCATGAAACCCATGTTAAAATATACGTCTATTAATGACATGCTTGAAAAATTATTGCGGCAATTCACGGAATTTCAAATAACAATTTCCATTAAAATGAAGGCTTATCTACCAATTTGGTCCTTATAAAATGGTCCCCGTTTCAATTTCGTCCTTGTAAATTTTTTTGTTTCAATTTTACCCTTATAATTTATGACGCACTTCAATGTTACCCTTCCGTCAACAAATGGATGGAAATGTGTTACGTGGCAAACGGAAAAGTGATGTGGAATATTTTGGACACGGTGGAACCGCCTCTACCCTGCCAACTCACTAAGTTTAGTCAAAAACATCTACCTAACAACTCACTAAAAGTTAAGTAGAGAGGTATATATACATTTTTTTTTATAGTCCTAGGTACATCTATCTGACAACAATTGATTTTCACAACTTTTTTCCGGTTTCACTCCTTTAAAATTACCAAGTTATTTTTTCATGTGTGAAAAAAAATATATCAACTGTGGAGGATAGTTTTATGATTTTATTTGGATTATGACCAAAAAAATAGTGAATTTCGATAAAGTTGAAGTGCTATAATTAATTCAAAATATGACAGTAATATAAAATCATGTTTCGGTGTTCTTTTTTGTTTTCTACCTTCATATGTTTCCACGTTTTCTTTTCTTTTTCTTTTTTCTTTTATAAAACTTAAAAGTAATGTTTCAACGTCTTAATACAGTAGTATATTTCTACTAAAATGGGACGGAGGGAGTAATAATAATTTGGAATAAGGATGACATGGCCATACTGCTTCAAGAAATAAAAAAGTCTAACATTAAATTCTGTACAAGAGGCAAATTATTATCAGTGTTAAAATTCGAAATACAAATCGTTACTGACATAATAATACAAGAGGGAAATATTTCAGGAAGAGAGAGAAGAGGATGGGTGGTGGTGAAGAGGAACTTGTATTTTTTTTAAACTTTTTTTAACATCGGAAGGGAAGCTATCAGTTTCTTGATTTTGGAATTAACCCTAAATGTTTTTTATTGAACTTAGTGAGTTGGCAGGGTGGAGGCAGTTCCACCGTGTCCAAAAATGTTCCACATCACTTTTCCGTTTGCCACGTAACACATTTCCATCCATTTGCTGACGGAAGGGTAACATTGAAGTGCGTCATAAATTATAAGGGTAAAATTGAAACAAAATTTTTTACAAGGACGAAATTGGAACGAGGACCATTTTATAAGGACCAAATTGGTAGATAAGCCTAAAATGAAATACATATTACAATTGTAATTGCAAAATCATAAAACAGTAAGAAATACAAACAGTATTTGAGAACCGAGTCTCGTGAAATCACGGTCTCCTTAAAACAGATTCACCGCCTACCAAGGTTGTTGTAGGTTGAACCGGCGTCTGTCTCCCAGGATCAAATGGCCTGGACCACTAACTTCAGAACTCCTCCGACGAACGCCTTAGCGAACTGAACCTTGCATGCCTCTCTCCCACAAATCAGAACCTAAGTGGACGGTATGCAAGTGTGTGATATATTTCTATTATTTTTTACAAAGAAGCAAATCCCATAAATATATTTATATTTTGAATACACAAAACTCTAAGTGTATATATCACCGAAGGAGAGCTTCTATTATTAGGGAGGAGTAAAGCCCAGACATAAAAGGGACATCATGAGTCATCTGCATGATTCACCTCTTAACTCCTTCCAACTAAAAATGCAAACCCCAGCTAACTTCATTCATTATAGGTAAGAACTCCAACATTATATTTGTAAGATGCTTATCCAGGATTAAACACAAAAAGCGAATGAAATATATGCTGAATCAAGAGACTTTTTGAATGTTGGATAATCGATCTTATGGCGATCGTGGGGTTTGTTTCAAACATGGAGAGCTTGCAATTGGATTACAAATCCCATAGGTGTCGTAGGTATTTCCAATGTTTGATCCAAAAATGGTGAAGGAAATGGTCACCGAACTCTGGTGAAATGTCCCCTAAGATGAAGAGCTGGAACACCTCTAATCTCCACATCAACAAGGGGTGCCTTAATCAACATCAAGCTGGAGAGTTTTGGGACACTCTGGATCATGTCAAGAGAGCACGCGTCTAATCCTGAAACATTTGAATCAAATACTTTGAACTGTTCAATAATAGTCACGTATTCAAAAAACCCGAATAAGATGTCAAACATTCACCATCCTGAAAAATACTTAGAACAGTTCACTTGTGTTGCATGAGTTTATGCCAATTGTTTCTAAAGGAATCCGCTCATACGAAGTTATTGTTGGAGAATTTACCTTCAATGAATGAAGTTACGATAAGGCATACATTTGTAGTTGGGAAGAGATGAGGGATGAGTCATCTGCATGACTCCTGTTACCCCACTTTTGTCTGGGCGTTTACTCCTCCTCTTCAATTATAGGCTCATCTCTGGTGCTATATGTAATCGAGCTTCCAGAGGAAAACACACAACACACACTAGTATACACATCCATATAGGTTCTGATTTGTGGGAGAGAGACATGCAAAGTTCAGTTCACCAAGGCGCTCCTCAGAGGTGTTCTGAGGTTCATGGTCCAGCCGTTTTATCCTGGGAGGCAGACGCTGATTTCAACCTACAACACCCTCGGTAGGCGGCGAATCTGTTTTAAGGAGACCGTGGTTACACGGGACTCGGTTCTCAAATACTCCAATATTGTTTGTATTCCTTACTGATTTATGATTCTGCAATTGTAATTGTAATTTGTATTTTGTTAATGGAAATTGTTCTTTGGAATTCTATGTATTTGCCACAATTTTTCCAACAGTTATTAAGGTTTACCGAAATCATCAACAAATCACAGTTATTTTGAAAATGCATCTCCATCCCCTTACTAAAATTTTGATCTTGAAATTAGAAATTTAGAGCATACCTTCTGGTGGGAAGAGATGTCGATAATCTATCTGCACGCATTGTATCTTCATGCTCTCATGTTGCTTCTTCAATTCCTCGATGTCGCCACCGGACCCTAACTAACTTGATCCTCTTGCCTCTAATATTTTTCTCTCCGCGATCTTGAATCTCCACTGGTTGTTCTTCGAAAGTGGTATCTTCGTTAAGAGTGACATCCTCCCAATTGAGTATGTGGGAGGGATGCGCCATGTGCGTACTTTCGCAGCACTTTTGCAGCATAGACAAGTGGAATATGTTGTGGACTTTGTCAAGTTGTGCTAGTCGATCGGTAGGCTACTTCTCCAATTCTTTCCAATACTTTGAACGGTCCTATGTAGCATGATGATAGCTTCCCCTGTCTTTCCAAATCGAATAATACCACGTCGCGGTTTGATCTTTAGGAAAATGTGGTCCCCAACATTGGAAGTCAGTGGTTAGCTTCACATTGCAAGTTTGTAACATTTCCAGCCATATCTTTTATGTGACACATTTACCGATGGAGATGTTACGAAGTGAAAAATAGAGCTTGACTGGTACAAATGTAAAAAAAATGTCAGTGAAAATGAGTTGAAATATGCTTCATACTAACACTTAGCCAAATATGGAAAAGGATATGGGTACACCACAATGTATACTCCCAAATATGGAAAAGGATATGGGTACACCACAACGTATACTCCAAGTGCACGTCAATGCATCTCAACCGTCCAAAAGTATGTTTGACATTCTAGATTTTAAATAAACTCTTCGTATGAATAGTTCATTTCAAGAGAAGTGATAACCTAGTATTTTTGTTATTTAAAATCTAGAACATTAAATTTCTGAGATTTTTGAACAGCGTTAAATTTCTGAGATAGACAGTTAGAATGCGTTGGTGTGTATTTGGGGTATTGAGTGATGTACCCATAGCACTGTTGGCCGAATAATACTCTTGTCTCGTTCTTCGTACCGGTCAATGCACGTTCCAGGTATCATAGATCTGGACTAGTGAGTAAACGTCAGGTGTTGTTGCTATGTGATGTTCTTCAATGCCTGGAGACGTTATACCTGATCAACACATACACTACTGGTCATTAAAGGTCATGAAAAGTACTCTGTTCCAAAATATTGCTCCTTCTTTTCTTTTTTGGGTACTATAATGTATTGTTCATAGAAAATTGAATTCCCAAAACATGAGTAACAATTTCAGACGGAAAGAATATTATGTATTGCAGGGAAAATAATTGAATTGCCTCCTTGTGTTTAATGTGCCTCTTCTACAAATTCATAATGAAACGAAGCCACGAGTGGGCTTGTTCGTTTTAGGTTTTCAAACTGGGTTTTGAAAACCCTTCCTTGTTCGGTTTCAAAAGGGGTTTTCAAGATCAGTTCTCAAAAACCACCAAACAAGGCAGAAAAACACACTGATGCACACTTTCGAAAACCACCTAGTTTTGGATTTTCAAGAGGGGTTTTCAAGACTGGTTCTCAAAAACCCATCCAAACAAGGTGTGATTGGAGGATCTGAGCTTTTAATCTTTCCTATGATCATGCCCAAACAATCTTTGCCTAATAATAGCCTAAAGTGTAATATTTATTAAAACATGCAAGGCATTCACTGAATCATGCAGATATTTTCATTGCATCCAAGATCATGATTCACTCATCAAAAAAGATAGTAGTATGGTAAATTTATCAATACAAGAAAATTGTTAATTTATTGGACGCATTTATTAATGAGAAAACTATTGAAAAGGATAATAATTGTTTGCTTTTGTCAAATTTATCAAATAAGTTTCAAAAACACCTACTGAACAAGTTTCATGGAAAAATGTTCAACAAAACTAGTTGCGAGAAAATGCAACACAAAAATTAAAACACCGCCTATAAAAACAAGATTTATGGAAATACTAACATTTGTTCAAAAAATTGAGCATTTCACTTTTCCATTATATAAAATTTCTAAATAGAACAAAAGAAAAAGAAGTTTGTTCAAAAAATTGAGCATTTCACTTTTCCATTATATAAAATTTCTAAATAGAACAAAAGAAAAAGAAAAATCTTAAAACTAGAATGTAAAATGAATTCTTAAAGAAGTCGAACAAATTTAAATACATTGAAGTCCCGATGAATTTTCCTTGATTCGCCCCGCAATACGGTCCAGTTATTGACAACCGTTGGTTGAGAGAGTTAAACTTTGAAAATGTCTACTAATCTGCAGGGCTAGAGTATGAAATCTTTTAGTAGTTTTATTATATTGCAAAGTGATAAAAATAAAAAAATAATAAAAATAAAAATAAAAAGACCATACATTAAAGGGCAAAGTGAAATTTACCCCGCCATTAATTCAATACATCTGAAATTGGGGTCGGGGGCTGCTGCCTTGGGAATGGCCTGCGCTCTTCCATTGCGTCTCTGGCTTGAAAAGCGTACACTGCTTCTAGCCAGAGTCTTTGTCATCAAAAGCAAAGCTAAGGCTTATAAATGTTCAAATTAAAAGTCCGGGGTTTAATGTGTTACAAAAGTGAAACTCTTGGGTTCTTTTAATAGAATTGCAGTTATGGGCTGACTCTGAACATCCTAAATAATTTGCCTTTCTAGTGGAATTGCAGTTTTGGGGCGACTCTACAAATCCAAAACTATCGGACCTTTGTATCAATTCACGGATTTGGGTCAACTGAACTTAATGGGCCGCCAAACAAAGAATCCTAAAAGTTAGAGAGAGATGCAGATATTCGTGAAAGAAGCATGCTACTAACACAACATTTTGCACAATAGTATGCAAAACATGCTTAGGGGTCGCTATATTATAGGGGAAGATGCCATTTTACATAGCTCAATGGTATAGTGCCACGTAAGTATGTTGTGTATACGTTGTGTATATTGTTGTAGCAAGTGGTGTGTTTAATAGACATTATCTTCGTGAAAACCCTGACGGGGAAGACGATCACTCTTCAAGTATAGAGAGGATGAGCTAGAGGAAATTCTGTGCATTAAGAGGATTTTAAGATGGTTCCAACAGATGTCCGAATTGAGAGTTAATTTCCTAAAGAGTATTTGTGGGGTGGGAATCCAGGAGCAAAGAGTGGAAGAAATGGCTATGATTGTTGGTTGGAAGAAAGGAAAGCTCCCAATGAAGTATTTTAGGCTTACCACTTGGAGCACGAATTAGCACCTGGCAACCTGTGATTGAGAATGTCAAGAAGAAATGAAGCCATGGAAGATAAGACACATGTCATTGCGGGGCAGATTAAATTCGTATTCCTTTCAAAAAATATTGAAAGGATTCAAAGACAATTTCTGTGGGAACACAGCGACGATAAGAGAAAAATCCACCTTGTGAAGTGGGAGAAGGTTACTAGGAACAAAAAGTATGGTGGTCTGGGGGTTAAGAGACTAATTGAGCAATAACAGTGCAATGCTAGCCAAATGGTGGTGGAGATTTAGCAGGGAGACAGAAGCCTTGTGGGTGAAAGTATTATCAAAGAAATACAACTTTGGGAAGGAGGTGTGGTTACCTCAAGTCCCTGAAAGAGGAAAAGTCTCTAATGTGTGGAAAGACATGCTCAGTTGGGAACATAGGGGCAGATATGGGTGAGTGCATATTCCAAGGTTTCAGATTCAAGGTAAATGCAGGAACAAATATCAAATTTTGGCATCACAGATGGCTGGGAGAGGAACCATTGATGGCTGTTTTTCCTATTTTATATAGGATATCTACACAAAAGGAAGCCATGATTGCAGATTTGAAGGATAATCATGACCAGAATGCATGGAACTAGTGTTGGGAAGTAGAACATCTCAATAATGTATAGCAACTGTTAAGTGTGGTTCAACTTCAGGACTCTCATCTTTGACAGTGGCAAGGCCAAGATTCAAGACAAGGTACTCTCATCTTGAGTCTTTTGTGTTTGCATGTTCTCAATATATATACATATAATAGAGAATGAGAAATGAACTGTAACGAGGGTTTAATTTCTTTTTATACTACTTTTGACCAGGAATTCCACCGGACCAGCAGCAAGTGTTCTTTGCCGGAAAGCAGCTCGAAGATGGGCTGAAGTCTGAACCCTCGCCGACTACAACATTCAGAAAGGTCTCTCTCTCCCCCTCCACATACACATGATATAGCTGTCTGAAATTCAGTAACCGTCCTAATTAGTAGCTTTATAGCTATTTTTTGATTGGTTGAGCTACTTGTTAGGGTTTACCATACACAGTTTTTTACCCAGTTTTGAGTAAAAGTTTGGGTCAAAACCCCATTTGGCCTTCCAAACTTCTGTGCTCCAAATCACCAAATGTTTGTCTAAACCACATCCAAAACTACCAAATAGGTCCAATAAGGAATGACAGTAAAAACTGAACCAAATATCCCAAACAAAACTGCAGATATGCTTAGAACATAATGGAAATCACGGCACAAATATACGAAATATCCCAGATCAGCAAATCACAGACGCCTCCCCCTTCTGCCACCCTTTCTGCGAGTGCTGTCGGTTGGAATGGGAGTCACATCCTCTGTGAAAAGGAAGATGATAAATTAGCAACCATTCATACAGAAACCCAAATGCACAAATGACAATTTGATGCTTCACATGCAGAGAACTTGGAATGAAGTCTACGACACATGGCAAGAATATTTTATCTACCCAGAGGGCCAAGAAATTTGGGAAGTAAAACAAAAGCAGACAAAAACAAATTTATAGTGATAAATTCCCTTAGTCACATAATAAATACTCGATGTAGGGATTAGTCGGGAGTTGCAGAAAGAAGGCAATAAATCAAAACAAAGCTGAAACCACTTGGTGACCATTGCAAGAGTACAACAAACAAAACAAGAAACTCCGGTACAAATAAGCGAAAAGGAGAGGTTTCTTCATACCAATGCGACCAATTTTCATGCCTGAACGAGCAAGAGCACGGAGGGCAGACTGGGCACCTGGGCCAGGTGTTTTGGTTTTGTTACCTCCTGTAGCACGGAGCTTAATATGAAGAGCATTTATGCCAAGCTCCTGCATTCATCATTGATTTATGAGAGAGAGAGAGCAAGTTTGCCACATAATAAATAAGAAAAGAAAAACAATACAGATGCCCCTTGGTAAAAGCAATTGAGGAAACTACTCAGATTATATGCTATTATATTAATAAGAAAAGAAAACAATACAGATGCCACTTGGTAAAAGCAGTTGAGGAAACTACTCTGTTTTATATGCTACTACCT
>JAXBDA010000069.1:0-45154 GCA_036023075.1 Gaultheria prostrata | reverse complement strand
CTTGGTAAAAGCAATTGAGGAAACTACTCAGATTATATGCTATTATATTAATAAGAAAAGAAAACAATACAGATGCCACTTGGTAAAAGCAGTTGAGGAAACTACTCTGTTTTATATGCTACTACCTACTAGCGTTGTACCCGTACGATGCACGAGAAAACAAACACATTGGTATTTTTTTCCGCTTCCGTGTATCGAACGGGCACAGCGCTAGTTGATAAAAAAATCACATTTAGTATTTTTTCGGGTCTCGTATGTCGAACAGGCACAACACTTAGTTGACAATTAAAAAATCACAGTGGTGTGTCTGTTCTTTTCTGACACCATTTGAAAAACCATAACCCAACCAAAATTCTAAGACTCCAAATGTGAATGGACTAGTCAATAAAACGATTTTTCTTTCATTTCTCTGTCTTTGTTATTTTAGTTGAGCATTATATTGCTTACACGTTTACAAAGTAGTCCTATTTTGCTTAAAAGATTTTTCTTTCTTCTCTCTGTTTTTATTATTTTAGTTCAACAGTATATTGCTTACACGTTCACAAAGTAGTCCTATTTCAGAGTGCTCAAAAGAGTTAAAAAAAGAAAAAAAAACTCTCCCTCTCCCTCCCCCAACCCCCACGTGCCTCTCTCTCCCTCTCACCCCTCCCCCACTTTCTCCCTCTCTCTCTCCCAAATTTAGAAAATTAAAACAAAATGGAAAATCTAGAAAATTAGGATTTGGGTTTTGAAGGCTTTTTCAGGCAAAACACATTTCTATAGGGTATGTACTGATTGATTGATTGATTATATGCACCAAGAAACTGCACAAGAACTTATATTCAAGTATACAACCACCATTTCAGAGGGTCATGTTGGTGCTCAATCATGTTGTCTAGCAGACAAGATAAGTGGAAAGGGCAAAGACCTTGCATCGTTGTGTAACATCTTGTGCTGCAAGCATGGCTGCGTAGGGTGAAGATTCATCCCTGTCAGCCTTCACTTTCATACCACCTGAAGTGAAGAATCACAAAAACATGTCATTCGTTAAATAGATTATTAGCAAAAACAATTGAACTGTAATTTCGAAATAAGACAGAGCAGGAGTTTAATTGCAACTGGTAAACAGCTTAAAATCAGATTCTGCATATACAATTATGACCCACTTTCCATAACTAAAGAAAATCGGGATCCTCCCTTCCCCCCACTCCCTAGTTCCCAAAAGAAAAAGACAACAATTGACAGTCAACTCAATTGAGTTCAGAATCATTCAGTTTGTCCCAACTCCCAATCATGCGGTATTTTGATAAGATTGATGGTGCACCTAAATTATGACCAACTCATGTGGATTTTGGTGTTTGAAGGTGTATCCAAATTTATTCTCACACTATTTATTTCCATCTTTAATGTGTCACATAAACTAATAAAAGTGTAAAAATTGTATACAAAACTGCGAAGTGATTACCACAGTGAAAGTTACATCATAAAAAAATATCAAACCACACAGCTCCTCTAAAATTAAATCTACTGGGAAAAAAAGGGATTGAACCGAGAATCATTACATCATACCAGTAATGCGAACAAGGGTTTCTCTCCCAGACAAATCAGTCACATGCTGAAACATAAACATCACAGCAAATAAGTAAATTGTCCACAAGAAACTTTAAATATAGGGAAATATGGTACTGTACTTACAATGAAGGTGTCATTAAATGAGGCAAAAATGTGGGCAACACCAAAAACAATCTCCCCATCGCGTACACTGGGACCGAGAGTAACAGTCTCCTCCTTCGGTTCCCTGACTTTCCTATTCCTTGACTACAACCAAAATTGAGTGTCTATTTAAAACTCCAGTATAATAAAATATTGAACAGCCATAAGTTGCATACCCATTCTATAAAACGCAAGCAAAGGAACATGAATCATTAACTGCAGAAGCTAATTTAAAGCAGACACTGGCCTTTGGAAGAGGAAAGGAAAAATAAGAAAAGAACACATACGGCTATGTAGCCTAGGTTTGACATGGACTCGCGAAAGCTTTTTGTAATTGTGAATCTTTGATACTCGTAAGACAAAAAAGAAAACCTTAGGCTCGTTTTGTCGCGAGATAAAACATTTTCAAACGTAAGATATTTTTCAGGTAAAGAATACAACCCAAAAATGTATATATTTGAAGATATTTGGTTTAAGTTTACAAAAGAGTTTACAGCTAAATAGGCTGATGTAATGTTGGTATTACATCCAAAATAGGTCCACAAAGAATTGCTTAATTGCATTCTATGCTCAACAAGGACAAACTCAAAGCCCATGATTTTGGCTCCTTGCCTATCAACAAACTCACCCAAAACAACCCGACAGAAGTTTTCATTACAAGTCATGAACTATGTTCTTTCCGATAAACAAATAATAATAATAAACCTTTCCCTCACCTTCTGTTGATTCGAACACTGAAAAACGGGTCAAATAATTTTAGGTAAAACACTAAACTCGAAACAAAAAGATCCTCAATTTAAAAAATTTAGCCTACAAAGTACTGAAACATGCCCCCAATATATAGCTTCAAAATCTGACAACAGCATCACAATAATTTAACAAACCCTTCGTTCGATAACTTAAGTGAATGAGGAAATGTGAAGAGAATAAACACGAATATGGTCATTTATCACTTAAATCAATCTGATAACAAGCTAGGAGTTTTCAGATCTAGGGAGACACTCACCATGGCTGCGACGAAGTGTTGAACGCTGAGAGAGGAGAGAGAAGTTTCTGAAGAGAGGAGCTTTGAAAACCCTAGCGGAACTGGTAACAGGCGGCCATGTTTCTATTTTCCATTTTAAGAAGGGTAAAATACGTACTTGCCCCTTAAACTATCAAAATATGTTTTTACTTCCCCTAAACTACCAATTGAACACGTTTGCCCCTTTAATTATCCAAATCTTACTTAAATTATCCTTCCATCCATTTGTCGGACGGAAAAGTTAACACTAAGGCTATAAATGTCTTTAACCTACATGCATCATCTTCTTCCCCCTCTTTCCCTCCCAGTCCCTATGTTCGGCTCCCCCCTCTCCGACTCATTCTATTTGTCTCTCTTTCACTCTTTCAAAGAGGATTCTATCCGGTTAAAGAAAGGAAGTAATGCACCAGATAAATGAAAATCTATGAACTATAGCCAAGCACTTTCTTTGAGAGAATTCAGCCAACACTTCAAACATAATGCTTCCATAAAAGGCATTTCAAACATAGGCTCAGCCATTTCAAAACTATAAAAAAAAAAAAAACAATCGATCCATTTTCAGCCAACACTTTAAAAAAAAAGTAGCAACTATAACTACAAAAAAAAAAAGATACATGTACCACGTAAGTTCAGCCATTTCAAAGGGAACATAAGTACAGCCATAACATAACAGCCATTTCAAACATAGGCTCAGCCATAACATATAGTCATTTCAAAACCCATGATTTATATGTAAAGGGTATATTATTATATACAAAAGTAGATTATTATACATAAAGTAGATGATTTTGCAATAAAAAAAAATTTAGATTCGATCCAAAAAAATGGAACTTATATTTCGGTTTTCTTCCGGTGGGAGTAAAAAATGCTTTGCACCCAACTTTTGAAAGCTTTCATTAATGCCTCATCTTCATCTTGTGAGTATTCATTAATGCTTTGCACCGGATCGAATCCATAGGGACCGAATGTACCGAGCGTGAAAATGTCTTGCGCGTGAGGGTTTTTAGCTTTAAAGCGGCAAACTTGAGTTTGTGATTTGGGGTGGAATTCTCTCGACTTCGAGAACGACTCGGAATATGAAAAAGACTAATTAAAACTAAGGCAAGGTCTAGGAGATTTCAACACCCATGACTCGGGTCGATTCATTCTCCTCTAAGTTGCCACGGCTGATAGCAGGACTATATTGTTACAAATCTGCATCAGGAATTTGCTCATTGTCCAAGAGTGGTTCTGGATGTGGTGGCCCTTGGGCCACTTGAGAAAAATTTGGAGAAGGAGGAATGAGGTGATCTTGCCTTATGTGTAGACTTTCCACTTTCTGATTGATCTCAGGTCTAACTTCGGAGCACATCCCTTGCTCTCCTTGTGTTGAACCAGACCTATCTTCTTGCCTCTCTAGGCATGGAAATAACTTACCATCTAGTGGTTTTTGGAAAACTCCTGAATGTTGTTCGCTGCAATCAGGCATGAGACTGTTGTCTTGCATCTTGTTGTTTGTTGTTCAGGCCTTTCTGCTGTTCGCAAATCTCCACAGACCTGAACTGAGATGTTTGGCCCCCGAGTTTAGTGCTTTGGTCTTCTTGCCCCCCGAGTGCAGGGATTTTGAAAGTCGAGGGCTGAGAAAAGCCTAGAGGCCTGCTCAACTCGCAACTCTTCAAAGGACTGGGCTGAAATTTTTGCCCCCCAAGTGCAAGGCTTTTGGAGGTTGAGGCATGAGAGAAGCCTGAAGGGCTTCTTTGCTCACTAAAAACATGCATATTTAGGCCATTCTGCTATTCGAGAATTGTCACATGCCTAAACTGAGACATATGCCCCCTGAGTTTAGTGCTTTGGCCCTCTTGCCCCCCGACTGCAGAGCTTTTGAAAGTTGATGGCTAAAAAAAGTCTGGAGGGCTTCTTTGTTATTCACAACTCTTCAAAGGCCTGAACTGTGAAGGTTTCTCCTTGAGTTCAGAGCTTGTGGAAGTTGAGGGCTGAGAAAATCCTGGAGGCTTACTCAGCTCACAACTCTTCAAATGCCTGAATTGAGAAAAGCCTGGAGGCCTGTTCAACTTGATAGAAGCTTGTTCAGGCGTTGTTCAGGCTTGAAGTTGAGCTTGAAGCACCAAACTTTTGTACCATTGGGGGTGAAGAAGTTGACTGCAGTTTGTCCATGGCTTTGTTAAACTTGAGTTGAGCCGTCAATTTGTCAATGCCTTTTTTGGGTTTCTTTGAGATCAGCCTTTACCTTGAATGGCCTTTACACTTTGCTTAAAGGAGATCGCTGAATCCATCACGCCATTGGCGCCATTGGCGGCTCTCATCCTCAAGCTTATCAACTTCATTTTCAAGCCCTTGGATTGCATCGTTGTATTGGTTTACTGCGTTGAAATACCAATCCTCTGTGAATGATGAAGGGTTGAGCTGAAACTTTTCTCTCTCAAGACGATAAATCTCATCGTCAAGCTTGTTTATTTCATCATCACGCCAATGGAATTCCTCTTCATAGCGCCGAATCTCATCATCCAATTCAAAGTATTGAATTGGCATGTGAATGAGTTGGCGTTGTATCCTTTCACGATCTTCAATGATTTGTAGATTAACACCTCGTTGTCCCATAGTTCACCCTTTGTCGTTAGGGGTCCCACCGGGCGTGCCAATGTTTGTTTGCTGTTGAAAAATAAAGGAAACCGCGAAGGCCTGGACGTGAACGTTAAGGCCTGAGCGATCTAATGCGGGCGTGCCAGGACTGGATTGCACTCCAATTGTTGAGATATGTCTCGTGCATTCTCCCGACTTCGTATCGTAGGTGATTGGTGTGATCCACAGGGTAGAATCACACAGATTCGTCGTGCCTTAATGAAAATGACTTATAATTTCCCAAACGGTTTTGGAAAATGGATGTAACGAGATAAGATAAAATTAAACTTTATTAATAATGATCAATAAAGCTTGAGGTACAATGGAATATAAAATAGGGACGAATGCTAGTCTAGGCTAGACAAACGTTTGAATTGAAAGAACAAGACAATAATAAAAATCCACGAGAGTGGAAAGATAGAACTCTGAGAAGAGTGGTTTGTAAGCACTGGGCTTTATGGTTGAGGAACCCATAAACCTCATTTGTTTCTTGTATTTATAGGTCAAACAAAGGGTTCCATTGTTGGCGCTTTGAATTTGAATTTCCCGCCTAGAAGTTGGTTGCAAGGTTCAAGTTGGTCTTTATCTTGTTGGTTCAGCACTTTGAATTTTCGTCAGACCTGTGATTTTCCCTCTAAAACGTACATGCCAATGGCTGAAGAGTCCATGTGCTTCACATCTGTTCCTTGCTTTATCTCTACACCTTCTTCTCCTTAAAACGTGGCTGACCAATGGTGAAGAATCCCAGCCTTGGCCAACTCTATCTCCTTGTATAGAAAGAAGGTGGGAAATATCTCCTAACTTTGTGGGAAGTTAGAGATAAGCTTTTGTATTATCTTTTCAATAACTAACCATTTATATTTTCATGGAAAGTTAAAGATAAATAACACCATCTAATTTCCTATTTATCTCTAACCACCTCTTCCTCTTATAATTAGAGATAATAATTAGCCATTTAATATATAAATGACCTTTATAATTACTTTTATTTTCATGGGAAGTTAGAGATAAATATTAACATACAATTCCTTATTTATATCTCTTGCTATCATTTATCTCTTGTGGGAGGAGTAATTAGCCATTTAAGTATAAATGGCCTAACAATTATCTCTAACTATTCCCCCATTACGTAGATAGTTAAAAGCAATCAGCCATTTTAATTTCAAATGGATTTTCATAATTATTTGCAACCACTCCAAATTCACTCTTCCATGAATTATATCAAAATAATGGGGATAAGCCACAAACCATTACCCATTTTTTGCTCCTTTACGTGTAAACAAAGTGGGGGTAAAATCCACTAACTACTTCCTTAATTCATGGCATTGAACCAACAATGGGAATTTGACTTAGTCAAATCTCATTTGGAAGAATCCAGAACCCAAATAATAACATGGGCCATTAACCGAATTCATGGGAAAACTATTCGGTGCATCTCTCCGAATAAAACTTGAGAAAATAAATGCCACGTAGCTAAATTCCATTGGGTAATTTATGAGCGACAACAATAAATCCCAACGTCTCGGCAAAATTCACTCGCCGTTGCGTGATTTTTATGTCGTGTAGAGGTTTGATAAAAAAAATGCAAAAAACAGGTATAAACACTGTTATAGTTCAGAACGTTCCTAAGTAGACTTTGGTGGTTTTACCCTGTGTCTTTCAGTTTACATCTTTGCAGGGAATGGAAGACTTCAGATAAGGGTATGACAAATGCCTCCTATGGTTTGACTGCGGGGAGTACGGAGGGCATTGTAGGGATCGGTTTACAATTTACTGGCCATATTTGGTTAGGAGATTTAGTTTTAGTTTAGTTTTGTTGACATCATCATTTTTCTCATTTCTCTCTCTATCTCTCTCCACTCATTACATCTTTTGACATCATCAAAACTAAACTAAACTATACTGGATTTTTTTTTCCTAGTTAGGACTTACAATTTACTTCTTTTTTTTTTTTTTAAACAATTTACTATCAGTAGTTAGCACTTACATTTTACTAGTTAGCACTTTACTACACTTTACTACAATTTACTATTTTTTTTGAAACAATTTACTTTTTTTTTTGGGTTCTAATTATAGTAAGCACTTAGAAGAGTTTTTTTTTAATTATCAAAGTAAGCCCTTTTTTTTTATCATGGAACCACTGTTGTTTTCAAACTATTTGTAAAAATACCATTATTTTGTATTTCTCATTCTCAACTTGTGAAATCTCTTGAAATTTCATGCTTGGCCAGCGTGTCTAAACATATTTCTCACATTGGACCTGAGAAATCCTTTAAACATCTCATATGTGAAATATGTAATGATGATGTAAAATTTGTGTAATGTGTTATGATGAAAAATGGATATAAACATCTACTTTTATATTCACTTTTCAAAAGTATCATCCACTTTTCTCCATTAATTTTTCACACATTAATTTTTTAAAATGACAAAATAAAAATTATACAAACATTTTTGCAATGAACATTTATTAAATAACAGTTCAAAATAGAATACTAAACTATTATTTGCAAACGGAAGGAATATTTGATTATGTTTGTTTTAAGATATAGGCACCGAAGAGAATTGTACCGAGAATGTATATACCAGCCCGTGGGGCCCACTTTTGAGTTCTACACGAATAATTCAAATCGTTCAATAATTTTAAAATAATTTTTCAAATGTGATCTTGAATTCTGAATTAGAAATTGAGATATTGGATCACTGCATATCTAATTGAGCTATTTTTTTATCGGGTTTTGAATTTAGAATGAGAAATTGAATGAGAAATTGAGATATTGGATCACCCATTGCATATCCAATTGACCTATTTTTTTATCGGGCCTTCTGAATTTTTTTTTAATTTTTTAAAATTATTGAATACTTCAGAATTTTTGCGTGAAACCCAAAATGGGCCCGCCAGCTGCTATGTACATTTTCGGTACAATTCCTTCTGTACCCATACAATTGTCCCTTTTCAACTGAGATTTGATTATGTTTATTTTGTAAAAGAAGAAAACCTTCTCTATCTCAATCAGGCGATCCGAAAACGGTGCGGCATCTTCATCTTCATTCAACACTAAGGCAAGTTTGTTGCTCGCTCTCTCTCTCTCTCTCTCTCTCAGCTTTTATTATGTACGCGAACACAATAATCACATCACCTGGGTTCACGTAGATGTTTGTTTGGTTTGTGGATCCTAGATGCCCGATTTCTTATTTTCAAGGGTTTTTATGAGTTCTTAGCTCGTTTTTGGGTGATTCCATTTGACGCTCGAGATCTGATTTCTCAGATCTGTTCTTGTTCTAGGGCTTCAGCTCGGAATTTGGTTATATATCTTATGCTTTCATCTCGATTGTCTATATGGTGTAAAATTATTGTGTTTGGGTATTGTTTATGATCGATTTATGGGGAGAAATTGGTATTTGGTTTTAGGTAATTGTCAAATTTGACGAAATTTATGTGTACGTGATCTATTTGGTGTTATTGTTGACAAGATCTATTGTAGTCGATCAAAATTGTTTTCCAGTTCATGCTATTGAAAATACGTGCACGCAAAAGTACATCCTTTTGTTTCTTTAGCTTAAACAGAATTGGGTATTCGCTGCTTATGAATTACAGGTATTTGTTAGGCACACGGCTATTGTTTTCCAACAACATCATTGGCCCAATGTTTTGTTTTCCTGTTTTCTATTGTTCAACTAGGAATTCAGGAGTTCCTTTGAAATCGAACGCTAGCATGAGAGATGAAGTCACTTAGGCTACACGATAATTCTCTAACACTGCCAGCAAACATCTTCTGGATCACCTCACCACATCATGTACCCAATTGACAAAATTTTCAGCAAATTCCAATTCGAATAGTACGACGAGTTCGAATATATGTTTGGGAAGGGGACTAAGGTACTTCACCTTGATTTCCATGCTTTAGCTGATTATATGTTTGGGTGTTGTCATTACGAGTTACCTCAACATATTCGAACGAATCCAAGAACGATACTACTTACCGAGAAAACAGGAAATATGAACTAAAGGAAGATACGGCCCGCATAGCTGAAGCCAGTGTTCTAAATAAGGTCTGGAAGGCCGAGTACTCGCCGTCTAGGCGCTAGAAGTCCCCTCGGCGACTAGCCCGACTAATTGGCCGACTAGGCGCCGAGTACTAGGCCCTTGAAGCTAGAAAGTGCCTGGCCGCCCTGGGAGCGCCTAGCGAGTTTTAGAACCTTGGCCGAAGCTTATGGTGATAAATAGAAGTATAGGCACAAACTATGGTGTACTTGTATGTATTATGAAACAGAAGTTGAGAGGGATAACATCTTGTTAGCTAAGTCATGCTGAAGGATAGAAGTGGGGTTTGGGAAAAGCTGCATGTCTTAGTTAATGTGGAGCAGGATTTCGGTTTCTACTTTGTTTTCACCTTTTGTGATGCCCCATGGATAAGTGCTTAGAGTTGAATGACATTACTGCTTTGACAGACTGAGAAATTACTGCTTTGACAGACTGATCTTTAGAAATTTCAAGAAGTTTGCTTCGCAATGTTGAAATGTGCATGCCAATCACTCTGAATGTTTGTAAATTTCAGTTACTTCACAGTTCATTACATTAATTCTCATTCCCTTGTCTATATTGAAAGTTGAAAAATAAAATTGTTCAAATTGACCAACAAATATGACTAGAACCTGGAAAATTGACTTGTTAAGCTTGCCTTATGCTTGTTTATGAAGAGGTAGTCCTCTTTTTTATGGTCCATTGGTTAAGGTGACTTGGACATGTCTATCGATATGGTCGATGCAATAGTTTAGGAGTGATATGGTTACTATAGATAGTAGCACTAAGGGAGCGGTAGAATTGTCTTTAGAGGCGGTGATTTGGAAAGACCTATGTATCTTGGATATCACGGAACAGGATGCCCTTGACAAAACTCAATGGAGGCAACGTATTTATGTAGCTGACCCCTACTGATTGGGACTTAAGGCTCGGTTTGGTTTGATTTGTTAACTTTGGCTAATGGTGATGGGCTATGTTACTTGGACTCGGATATGGGTGTCGGGAGCGGGTATGTATCTAGGTGTCGGATTCAACTATTTCTCATTTTAAGGACACGGGGACACGCCAAAATATTCGTAGTTGTTTATATTTTTTTGTGTATTTTCTTACGTAAAATGGTGCTTTAAGGTTCTATAGCGCATTTCATGGATAATAAGAGAGGTTTATGCATACTTCCATGATAAACTCGAATTACAATTAGGTTTTCTATCAAAGTGTCTTTCTAAACTTATCAGACACATATCCCACACCCTTATCCGAGTGTCGAGGGTCTGACACGGGTACTTTATACCATTACGAGAGTCCGCGTAACATAGGTGATGGGATACGCAAGTTGCTGAACATGCCCCTTTGAAGTTGTTTTTCTGCTATACTGCAGCTGCTCTAATTTGTCAGCAACATTATGAAATTGATAACTTGTTTTTATTTATTTATTTATAGATTTAAGCATTTTTATTGTGATTTGATTTCTGAAATAGGTAATTGATATTCACACCCCCCAAATATTTATCCACACCCCTTTTTTTTTGTCTTTTAGTGAAATTTATACACATGAAAAGTTCACTAGAAGACAAAAAAGGGGGTGTGGAGTTCAATTTGTGGGGTGTGGAAATCACTCCCCTTTCTGAAATTACTTGTGAAAATTGTCCCCATGTGAAGTCATTTGATGTTTTCAGGCAGATGACTTACCTATAGTCATCAATTGTGAAAACTGAAAATTTTCTTTGCCATTGTATGAGCTTTGTTTTTCCCGCTTCCTAATTTGGTTAAAATGTTTTACTGAAAGATTTAACCAACTTACTTGCAATGTGAATTTGGGATTTTGATTCGAAGTACTTCTGGCTTAAATACATTTTCATTTCAGTGTATAGTTCGAATGATACATTGAACAAATCGTGGAAGCCTTTGAAACATTTAAGGTTGACAGTGATCGTTTGGTTTGGTGTAAGGAACTGGTCTTCGTCTCTATTCCTTTGTCCCTAGGTCAATGCAGCACTTTTTGTTGGGCCACATTCTATTATGGTTTTGTCTATTGCTCTTCATAAGGATTACTGTGTATACTTCAGACGACTAGACTGTTCTTCTTGATCAAAAGAGAGGTAAAATTCAGTAACAGTGAGCACATTGCTTAGTGTGGTCATGGCCCAAGCAAATGAGCTGACCATCTGATTCCATTTAAGAAAAGGAATTTGGTTAAGAGGTTTGAAATTCGAAAGCACTGACATTGTGTAGGTTGGTCAGTCGAGAATTGGACGAAGCTGTTTATATGCACACAATATGCATGCACATTGACACCCGGGCGGCCTGTGTATGCAGCCACATGAACGCAGAAATGTAAATGATAGTGAGATAAGAGTTGGGTTTGGTGGGAGGGAGATAAGTGTTTGCTTTTGTGCTGAGGGTTTGATAGCATATTCTTTTACCAAATGATGCAGAATGTCAGAGACGGAGACACCCTTTAGACCAAGGGAGAAGCTTCTTGAGAAGCAAAAGTTTTACCAAAGCATCCACAAACACACATATCTCAAAGGTCCTTATGACAAGCTCACATCAGTGGCCATTCCAGCAGCTCTGGCTGGTTCTTGTTTGTTTCTTATTGTGAGTTCATTTCTACGACAGAATTTGATATTTCGTTGTTTGGGGTCATTTTTATGTGGTAAGTTCTGACACGTCACTTTATCTCTTAAATTTTATGCTTTCTGTCCAGGGACGCGGCATCTATAACATGTCTCATGGCATTGGAAAGAAAGAATGAAAAGCTGTTTTCTGTTAGATGAGGGCCCCATGTGGAAGCTCAAGTCTTAAATTTATGCTTTCGGCTTTGTCTGGTTTTGTTCTTGAAGTTTTTAGCTTGATCCTTTTAATAATTGCATGGTTGCAAACATTGTGGTAGCAGTAGATGTTGAATCTTCTTTTATAACGAATTATTTTGCTTGTTTCCTTACTGGTTCACGGTTTAGTTCTTGGATTGATACTTTCGGCGTTTGCGATATATTCATTACAGGGCAAAGGGGAGTTGGTCTATATTCTCACACATGTGCCTAACCAACAGCTCTCATCTTTGGAAAAGGGAAATCTTTGTATCCAAGATGAAAAATCACAACAATCCTAACAAAATTAAAAGACAATGAAAGAGAAATCTAGAACGAAAAAGTTAAGTGATCCGCAGACAAACTCCCTTTTCTGCTGCTCTCCGAGTTGTCACACAGTGCTAAACGAGTCAGCATCTGATCCAGCATTTCTTCTATGTCCTCATCCGATTTCTCCGTAACAGCAGCAGCTGGAGTTGAAGACAATGATTCCGCCATTTTTGTGCTTTGTTACTCGCCGGAGACAAAAAAGAGCAGCGAGGGTAGGAATAAGGCGTTGGAAACATGTCTTCCAGTTTTGTTATTTTTGTAGGGGAAAATTCCAAAATAACCTCTAAACTATCACCGTAATGTCTCATAGGCCTCCAAACTTTATTAAATGTTAATTGAACCTCTGAACTTTAGAAAATTCTATCAATTAGACCCACGCTGTCTAATTCTGTTAGCTTGTAAACGGAAAAAATACTTATGTGTCAATCCCTTCCACTCACAAAATGACATCTATCCAAAATTCTCCAACTCTTACTTCTCTCTTTTACTCATTTTCATCCCAATTCTAAGAAAACCCCAACACCCATTGCCACTACAACCCCACAACCTTTCCGGCACCGGAGGACGACGACGAAACCCATTAAAATACTGCACCCAATTTAAATTTTTACTCGGCGTCTTCCTCCTATCATCACCCAATTGCAACAAGATTCCAATCGCTGATTACTTCCATCATTAATCCTTTTCAGTTCCAAACAAAATCCTTTCGCATATTTACGTATATATTTAGACAGCGAAAGACTTACCTAACGACTTGGAATCAACCCTTGTTGTATCACTGCAAAATGCCTTCCGGTGTGAGAAACAAAAGCATTTTTGGAGAGAGAGAGAGAGAGTGAGAAACAATTTTTCTCCTTTGTTCCGTTTCTACTCGAAGTTGTAGAATCGTAAAACTGCTCGAAAATATTTTTCAAGCCCATAATATGGTTATTTGTATCCATGTGATTCGAACGGCACCGGACAAGTCTCAAATGAAGAAGCGTAGCCACCATAGCGGTCATTCGATCGAGAAGTATTCATACAAGAGATATACTCACTGGATATATCTCACGCACAATTCCAAAGTTTAAGAGGTCTAGTCGCACAGTTGGACTTTTCACCTTCAATTCCAACGTTGACCAGGTCCAACCTCAGCCCAATCAGCCTTCTCCGTTAATAAATTGATGAAATTAGACGGTGTGGGTCTAATTGATAGAATGTTGTAAAGTTCAGAGGTTTAATTAACATTTAATAAAGTTTGGAGGCCTATGAGACATTAAAGTGATAGTTCAGAGGTTTTTTTGAAATTTCCCCTTTTTATAGTTTTACCTCAGCAAAATTATACTCATCCACCCACACCGGCGAGAAATACTATTAACCTCTTCCAATTTGGAAACACGATGCATTGCCTTCGCTGGCACATTATTTATTTGTTACCAAAAACTAAGACATTTAGCAGGTATAGCAGCTTAGTATTTAATGAAACCTAGCATAGCAGTACACAAAAAAATGTAGAGCTATAGTAGCTGAGCACTGTTATCAACTTCCCCACGAGTAATGTGTACAAACCAAAGGATTTACACATGACGTTTAAGAAAGAAAGCAAATAATTCTCAGCTTTATAAAGCATTTAACAATGGTGCATATCCTAATATCAGGTATGCAAAAAATCAGAGTCATCACTGCCCGTTTTCATGTTGCATTTATAGTCATAAAACGATTTCTTCAGAAGTAATTATGCAAACCCAAGTGTAGATCCTCAGTGTATCCTTACAAGAGGCTGCGCATCCCTACTTAGATGCAGCGTGATTGCTTCGGATATGAAAACCTAGATGAAGATTGCGACAAATACATGTAGAAGATCACAACCAAATAGCGCAAATTAGTTTCTTGCTTTCTTCCATAGCTGAACCAAACATACGAAATCGCAAATCAGAACAACAATTGAATCAAAATCACACAAAAAAAGGGGTATCAATCAAAACAAAGCGCAAACCATCTAAATAGCAAGAGTTTTTATTTACCCTAAAATAACCAAACCGAAACAGAGAAACGGATGAACTAATTCTTTCCAACACCAACGAACGGCTTTTATATAGCACCGATCAAACAAACGAAAATTCAAAGCCATAGATTTCGGAGCCGTATCAACTGGACTTGATCACATCACATGCGTACTTCCTCGCCGAGATTCTACAGAAGCTGATGACATCGAAGGCATGCTTCCTTCACATCTCGCCAAATAAGCCAAAAGGAGGGGGGAAAGACCCAAATAAGCCAAAAAGAGGACCCAAATGCGAAGTACGTAAACTGTCCTTCCTGGGCTGATGGCATAAGCCTTGAAATGAAGGACATTTTGATCCAAAACAGCCAAAAATGGAGGAACAACTCTTCCTTGTAGGGTGTCTTGTGCCTAATAACGTAAGATACTTATAGCCCTTCATGACTCCTCCTGACTACGTCCTCCAATGTATTTCATGGTTATTTTATCAATCCAGCTGAAGGGGTGTGAAAAGGCTGAATAAGATAACTTGTATTGTGCAAGAATCACAAAACAGTGATATGATACGATAGAAAATTAAATTAAAATTGCTGAATGCCATCTGGGCCGTCCAAAACACGGTCGGACAGCCGAGGGGTGCACAGCACCTCCCCAATAAAGAATAAATATAAAACCTTTCCAACACTATTCCTTCCCAAGTCAACCAGCATAATGTGCTCCACGCATTGTTTTTCATCATGCAGAAGTTGTTTTCCCGACCTATACTCTTCTTTGGGCATCTTCCCCTCCTAACAGCAAGTGGTTGATCAGTGTCCTTTCTCTGTCAAAAGGAGTTCAATATGCACATTTGAAGACTGTTCCCTAAAATGTATCATTTGAAATAGAATAATGCAAATGAATTCGGAAGAGAGAGACCATGGTGGGCTGCGAATCTTCACCACTCAATCATTCTCGTCAATTGATCAACCACACAATTGAATTTAGTGCCATCGTCTGAAGCAGTCTAAAGAACAATGAATTAACACATGCTCCATTTAGATAGATGAAATTCATATGAATCGCAATTTAATTCAAATGGAGCAATGTAATTCAACTTTTACGTTCACTTTACACTTTTTACATCAATTTTTACTTTCATTTTCCAAAAATATCCTCAACTTTTACCCATTAACTTTTCAAAATACACAGTTATTAAGAGACAGTCCAAAATGGAAATGTCGACATTAAAAAAGGGGACGAAGGGAGTAATTAATTGAAAAATGGCACAAACTCCAAAAAAAAGACTAACAAACACGGACGGATGGAGTAAAATGTAATATGGAGTACATCATAGCCGGATTTCGCAGGGAGAAAATTTAAATGGGTGTCAACCGCACAACTCGAATCTTAGACCTCTTGACCAACCAAACCACTTGAGATAGATAGAGTAAGCCATTTTCCACTATATTGCAACCACTGGCCTCTGTACCTTCATGTCCAAAGTTTTCTTACATATATGGATTCATGCCTAAAGTGAAAATAAGAAATTTTTTATGGTTTATGTGGGCTATTAAATGATCATGTCCTATTAGGCTATTACAATGTCATGGTAGATAAGTAGATGCATGACATGAGCTTGACAAGATCTTGGATAAAATTGTAATTAATCCCAAAACAACAAAAAATTAAGATGCTGATGAACTTTTAGGACCAATTCAAAAAAAGCTTGATCTAGAAAATGAAACAACCTTCTCAACTCAATCTAGGCTTGTCAACTTCTGCTTAAAAGGTTGACAAAAAAAAAAAAAAAACAACGTAAGAGAATGAAAACAATTAAGCTCCTTGGGTTAAAGTAAATACTCACTGAGAATTTTCAGTAAAAAAATTACCCAAAGAACAAAACCTAGTTTTGCAATACTCACTGAGAATTTTCGGTAACTCTCAACACCACAATAATAAGAATTTGTAGAGTGGAAAAATATCTCTCAAAGAGTAGATGTATAAATTTGCTCTCAAACTCTCAAATCGATAATATGAAAATGAATTGCAGAGAAGTGAATATTGATGTGTATGTGAAATTACTCTGTTGTAGCTTGTTGTTTCTCTGAAAGTTTTTCTTCGTACAATCACCTGCCAAAAGGTCTCTCTTTTATATAGCTCAAATGATTTGACCGTTTGGAGAAGGGCCAAAATCTTCTATGATCTTCAGTAATTTTAAGAAGTGAACGTTGAGGAGTGGATATGCTCTCACTGAAACAGACCCTTTGATTTAATACATTTGGCGCCAGGGTTTAGGGTTTTACGTTCTGCGCTCTCTCTCTCTCTCTCAATGTTGATGGTTCCCTTTGAGCAAGTATTTCAGTACTACGCCCAAAAAAGGGAACACATCGGGGAGATGAATGTAATTTTGAACTAGAATGGTCCGTGAGTCGAAAACCTCAGGGGTGGTCAGTGTAGTTTACCAACTATTTAAAACATCCAGTTTATTAGAGCATCCTTATCAGGAGCACTAAAATACACCAAATTTAACCTCAAAAACACTTTTTACAATTTAGCAAGTCACTTTTGCAAAAGTTCACAGAATCAGGCTCTTTATTCTAACTTTACTGCATTAAACTATTATTTCTTTCTACTCCTAATTTTCTATTCAAATATCTTTTAAAATTTTTATTATACTATTTCAAATAAACAAAAAAAATTTGGTGCAGTAAAGTTGAAATTTCCCCAACGGCTATAAAATTTTCCAACAGCTATGTTGTTTGTTTGTGTGTTGTCATTTTCTAGCATATTCAAGTTGGAATAGTATATTCCCAACGGCGCCAATGTTCCAGATTGGGGCGGGAGAGACAAGCTGGAAGGGAAAAGGTTGGGAAAAAGTAATAAAATAAAAGAAGTGAGTGAATAGTCACTCACTTTATTTGTTAAGTTACTGTACCGAGAATAATTTGTTGAGGGATTTTAAAGAGTCTAATTTTCTCATATTTTCCATGGGTTCCCTCTCCACTTTAACTTCAAAGTGGTTTTATTAAGCCTGATGGTGATGCCCTTAGTAGTAGAGAAACCACCATAGTTCCCAATCACTGAAAAGACAGCTTAATTGCAAGGACACCCCCTCAGCTACTACTACATTTTGGCAACATGACCCCCTCAATTAAAAAATATGTCAACATGACCCCCTCAACTATCAAAATCCAACAACTTCACCCCTTCCGTCCAAATCCGTTGAAAAAATTTAAGATCTTGGACGGAAAATGAAAAATTAACCCCAAAATGCCCTATCCCATCTCCCCTAGTCATCTCCAAACCAAACCAACTCAGATTTCAAACACCTTACAATAACCAAAATCAAAATCAGAAATCAGAATCAGAACCAAAACAAAAATCAGAACTAGAACTAAAATAAGAACTAAAATCACTTCACCTATTCACTTCTTTCAACGACGCCAAAACCAAAATCAGAAACCCAAATGACGGCGACTACGAGATGTACGCTTTTTTCATGGATTCAAATCTACTGCCAAGGTACAAATTCTGTAAATGGTTCCAAGTTGCTCGAAATGGCCGAGTTTGAGGAGATGCATGGTCACTGTTGAAAAGTAGGTGGCAAAGCACATCCGATGTGTAGATATAAATTGCAGTACTCGCAGAAGAAGAAATTGAGTAAACGGAGTGTTTTACCAAAAATAAAGCAAATCGCTTCAGGATAGATCGGAAAAAATGAGAGGTTTACTTTTTAAGATCACAAATAAAGCTGCTCGAAATCAAAGATCACTTTTGCCGATTGTAACAAAGTCTTCGATTGTTCAGAAAAATTGAGAGGTTTACTTTGAGAAATCTACAAAAGTAATGAACCCTTCTTTTTATGTGTGTGCGACATCATCGATGTGGGCATTTATTGATTAGCTAAACAAATAACAACAAACAACATGTATTTGTTTTATATTGGATCCAAGCCCGATTAAATGAAAACCAAAGCAAAATCAAGAAATTCGTTCAATGGTCGAAAAAGATTTCAACTTACAAGATTTAGATCGGCACAGGGGAATTGGGAAAGAGATGATTGAGAGTGGCCGTATTAGATAGATTTCATAAAGTTTATTTTTGCACTCATATTTTCTTTCTTTTGATGGATTTCAACTAAAAAATTTGCTAAGTGTGGAAGGATAATAGTCCTAATTTTAACCGAGGGTATTTTTGTCTTTTCACACGTTGCCGTCCAAATACTTATCGGATTTGAGGGGAGGGGGCAAAGTTGCTGGATTTTGATAGTTGAGGAGGTCATGTTGGCACGTTTTTTAGTTGAGGGGGTCATGTTGCCAAAACTTGATAGTTGAGGGGTGTCCTTGCAATTAAGTCCACGCTTATTACATTCGGCGCCAGGGTTTAGGGTTTCACGTTCTGCTCTCTCTCTCGCAATGTTGACGGGTTCCCTTTGAGTAAGTACTTCTTCTCTCACAAACGTAGATTATAGGTTTTGATATTTGTCCACACAGGTTTCTTTTTTAATTTTTGGGAACTCGAACTTGTCAATCCTATTCTCAGTTCAGGTTACACAAATTCACGTATATATAGTCCCTATTTAGTTCTGCACCTACTTCTATACCAGTGTCTGATGCACTTTTAATGTTATTTAGTCAGTAGCAGCCATGGAGAACGGTGATGATAGTGAATTTGAGGGGGAAGAACTTCTAAAACTGTCACATGAAGCTAAACTAAAAGAACTATTGCGAAATTTAAATTCGGATGAAATTAACTTGTGTTCGAATTCGTCAAAGGAGTTTATCAAGCTACTTAGAGGACATGCTGGGGGTGAACTGTTGCATATATATGTTCAATCGTCGTCTAAGTTATCTGAGCTTCTTCAAGCTTGGAATTTTCAACTGGGGAAACCTGGGTTGTCGTATGTATTAAAGTTAGTTTCTACCATTTTGAGTCATCCGGAGGGGATACATAATCCGAATGATGCGGAAGGGGTTGCTATTAGTAGGGCTCTTGACAAGTTTGCCCGTTCTATCTTTGAAGAAAAATTAGGAGATCTTTACAAGGAACTGAACAGTAAAGATGCGAAGCGCCAGAATGCTGCTTTGTTGCTGTTGGCTTCGATTGTTAGAAGGGGGTCAGGTTTGGCCTCTGATGTTGCTAAGAGCTTCGATTTCAAGCTCCCGATATTCCCCAAACTCGCCGAGTACAAACAGAAAAAAATCTCGACGAAAAAGAAGCATTCAACAAGACGAGCATTTGTGGGGTTTGCAATGTCGTTTTTGGAAGTGGGGAAGCCGGGACTGCTGAGATGGGTCCTACAGCAGAAGGAGATGTACTCTGGGGTCCTTCGCGGGATTGGGAGTGATGACGATGAGACTGTTGTTTTTGTTCTGTCTACATTGCGCGATAGGATTCTCATTCCAGAGTCATTGGTACCCCCTAGTCTTCGTAGCGTTCTGTTTGGTAGCGTAACTCTTGAGCAGTTGGTTAATATTTGTGGTAGAGAGGATGGTTGTGTTGCTGCAGAGCTAGCACACAGGGTTTTGGTCATTGCTTGTACTGACCCCTCTAACGGGTTAATGCCAGATTTGAATCGACATCCTAATCCGTTAAAGGGGAATCTAAAGCGACTATTAGATCTCATGAAAAAGCTTGAAGCAACTGAGGTTGACTACCACAGGGACCTTCTTTTGGCTATTGTTAAAGGGAGGCCATTGTTTGGTTCTGAATATATGGACGAGTTCCCTTACAACGTTGAAGACAATGCATCGCCAAACTGGTTAGTTCCTTGCTTTCTGCTCTCCCTATACTGGATTTTCCTTTTGTTGTGTACTTGTATGTTCAGCATTCTTTTTCACTTGCAGGTTTGCTGCAGTTTCTCTGGCAGCAAACTTGGTTTCTTCGGTGGGCAGTGGCCTGACTTTTGATTTCAAGCCTGAGGATCCACCTTCCTTTACCAATCCAGATGTGCAGAGTCTTATAAAATGCATATGTCCTCGGCCATTCACCCGGGTAATAGTCAACAAAGGGCTACTTCACACAAATTCTTTTGTGAAACATGGAACACTGAGGCTTGTTTTGGAGGAACTGAAGCTGTTGGAATCTTTCATAACCATTGTAGAGAGTAATTTTTGTTCCAGCGACCAAATGAGGCGTAAATGGGCATCGTTGAAGCAAGATATTCAGAATGAAGTCCGGATTTTTCTTCCAGATACCCAGGTTCTATTGTCTTTACTTTCTTCTCTGAGTGCCCTTTCCAAGAGTCTGGAGTCAAGCCTTAAGAGAGCTGCAGATGCCAAAATTTCACTTGAACAAGGCGTTCATGCTGTCAAGAGATTGAAAACTGATACTCATAAGGCCGATCTTGACATTCTTGTAAGTGGGGTTAGCTATCTGCCTGAAATTACTTTGCAGAGGAACATGGGTGTGGTTCAGGGTATACATGATGTGGATGATTTGAACGATGGAGATGATAATGCAGTTATTGCAGATATCTGGGGGTTGCGCCAGTGCTCCGAAAGCTGTATGACAATAAAGGATGAAGAAACACACTTTTACTCAAGGTTACTTGACGCCCTCAAAATTTATCATGTAAGTTAAGATTTTTTTATTTTTTATAAAAAAATTTTGGTCAATAATGGTGAAAGAAGTTTGATTTCATTGTCTAAAGAGTTGAGTGATTTTTAGTTCATAAAGATACACAGGTTTGATGTTCTTCCATGCTTCCTCGCTTTTAGCCCCTCTACTTTTTCTTCAGGGAATGGGGTGGAGGTTTGCTGTGATTGTCATGGTGCTTTTATCAGGGATGACATTTGATGCAGATGTGCTTTTATTCTAACAAACTATTTTACATTCATTAGCCAATGATTAGCTACTTCAGAGTCTTACTAGTTACTGCAAACACTGCTACTTTGTGTGACACCTGTTCCGGGGAGATCGTTATGCAATGGCAATTCTATTCCTTGTTCTACATGTTGTAGCATCTCTATAGTCATCTAAGCCTGCCAATTTCTCTTTCAGCTGCCCTCTTGTTCAGTCTGTGTGAAACTACTAGATATTGGACTTGATCTAATGCCTCTTCCTACCAAAACTACCCCCTCATTAGTTTCATCTTGTATATCCTTTCATTGATGTAGGCTAATAGCCATAGGCAGCCTTGATGGGCCCTAATTCTCCAACAACCACCAATGTAATAATAAAATTTCCCTTCAAGCCTTTGGGGGACAAGGGCTATTGGCTATCGAAGTGACGAAGGCTTGGGTAGTAAAAAATTGAAGGTGGTGATGGCTTGGGTATTTTGTTTTTGGGTGTGGGCAGGTCGGGGTTATAATTAAGTTTTTGTGCTACGCTGAGCCAGTGAATCAGGAAACAGCTGCAAAACCTGATAGTGTCAACTCTAAGGGGGAACCTCTACCTTTGCACGAACAAAGGAACACTCACTGTTGCATTTTATGGTACTGCATTAGAAGTTCCAAGTGTAGATGTTACACGAGCAGCAAAGGGAATCAATCTATTATGCACAAGAACAAGAACTCAAGATATATGCACACGATGATGTGCCTACTA
Source organism: Gaultheria prostrata (assembly GCA_036023075.1). Lineage (NCBI taxonomy): Eukaryota > Viridiplantae > Streptophyta > Magnoliopsida > Ericales > Ericaceae > Gaultheria > Gaultheria prostrata. The sequence continues at coordinate 23,147 of JAXBDA010000069.1, read as the reverse complement.
CCCGGGAGAGGGAAACGAAAAGCCACTATTGCGTGCGATAAGGATTGCAACGCTCCACAATCCACAATCGCCCTCTCAATTGCGCCTCCGAGTCACTATCAAGTTTCTTTTCCTAAATCCTAGATCGAATGCAAAGAAATATATCTTCCATCCTGGTGATAGACTTAACAACCGTTCAATCACAAAACAACTGAGAGCACATCGCTTCTGCAGGTGATAGGCAATGAGACGACACTCATCTGTGTCAGGACTTTGGACCCCATGTCATCCGAATTGAAGCCATCCCATAACAGTAGATTTGCATATGCTATAGCAGACAAAGTTACGTTTGCAACAAAAGAGTGCAATCCAGTCTCCTAAGGCCATTCCAATAAGTGAAGCTAAGGTCAGTATTAGGTCAGAATTGGCACAGTTAGTTGATGTTAGTGTTTTTTTTTTTGTTTCCAACAGTGGAGTTCAAGTGTGTCAGGAGCAAAAAAAAATTAGGTCAGAAATTAACTGTGATTGGCACAGTAGCAATAGACAGAGGGAGGGAGGGGGAGAGACTCAAAATAGAAAGTAAGATGTGGTCCCAACACCATTGCAATACTTATTAACTTAACAACACATTTTGTCATAACAACACAAAATTGGGACTTTACTTTTTACACCTTTGTGTCATATAACACCACATTTTTTACTCCACAATTGGAGATGGCCCAATAAAGGAAAGCATATTCTAATCCAGTAGATTGTAAAACCCCCTCTTGAAATGAACCTCTGTCGTAAGAGTTTTTCAACATCCACTATCCTCTCATACTTTCCTACATGGCCCTTCATTTCTTCTCATTGGTGAGCCCCTACCTTATCATGATAACCATTGTACCTTTTTAATTAATTAGAAAGTGATGTGGATTCTTTTGTAGACAATAATTGCTTGAGTAAAATATCTTCCGTATCAAATACAAACAGCTCGATGAAGTTGTGGGAAAGAATTATTGAGCATCAAATGAGGATGGTGACTACAGTGTGAGAGAACCAGTTTGGGTTCATGCTTGGGAGATCGACCATGGAAGCTATCTATCTATTAAGGAGATTGGTAGAAAAGAACCAGACAAATAAGAAGGATCTCCATATGGTTTTCATAGACTTAGAAAAGGCTTATGATAGGGTGCCTAGAGACATCATTTGGTGGATTCTGGAGAGAAAGGGGGTTGACCAAAAGGTATATCGACATGATTACAGACGTGTATGAAGGTGCTGTCACAACCATTAGATCACCAGTAGGGGAAACGAGTGAATTTCCAATCACAGTAGGATTGCACGAAGGGTTAGTCTTTAGCCCGTACCTCTTTGCCTTAGTTATGGATGAGTTGTCTAGACAGCTTTAGCAGGATATCTCATGGTGTATGCTGTTTGCAGACGATATTGTCCTCGTAAATGACACTGCTAGAGGTGTTAATACTAAATTAGAAATTTGGAGGGAAGCATTAGAATCAAATGGCTTTCAAATAAGTAGGAGTAAAACCGAGTATATGGTGTGCAAGTTTCGTAGTACCAGCAGTGAGCGTGAAAAAAGTGTGATGATCCAAGACCAGGAGATACTAAGGAGTGACCACTTTAGGTATTTAGGCTCAATTATGAGTAAAGATGGAGAGATTGCAGATGATGTGACCCATAGGATCCAAGTGGGGTGGCACAAGTGGAGAATCGCTACTGGTGTACTATGTGACAAGAGGGTACCCACAAAATTGAACGGAAAGTTTTGTAGAAGTGCCATAAGACCAGCAATGCGTTACATGATAGAATGTTGGCCTGTTAAGAAACAACATGTGAGCAAGATGAGTGTAGTGGAAATGAGAATGTTGATGTGGATGTGTGGTAAGACTAGACGAGACAGGATTTAAAATGAAACGGTTCGGGAGATGGTAGGTGTAGCACCTATAGAGGAGAAGTTGAGGGGCAATAGACTAAGGTGGTTTGGGCATGTCTATCGTAGACCTGTAGATGCAATAGTTAAGAGAGTGGATATGATAGCTTTGGGTAGTAACGCTACGGGGAGAGAAAGACCTAAATTGACATTAGATGCGGTTGTGCGCAAAGATATAAGTATAATATGTTTGAGTGAACAAGTAGCCCTTGACAGAGCTCATTGGAGAAAAATGATTCATGTAGCCGACCCCAAGTAATTGGGACATAAGGCTCAGTTTGGTTTGGTATCCAATGCAAACAGTTGGGTTCTATTGATGTAGGACGGCTAGGACACGAACATTGAAGAAGATAAAACTGAGGAACACCTAAGGAACCCTAGAGACCTGCACTTTAGGTGGATTAGGCATCCACACCAATGCTAAAGAGTAATCAAATCATTAGCAGTAATTAATTCAAAAATAGCTATTTAGTCCCTTAAATGGGTTCTCCCCAACAATAACAAGGTAAAGTTAAGGAGTAGCCTAGCATTTCCGATTAAGATAATTGTGAAATACATATATATCTAGATAATATAATATAATAAATCACAATTGCACAAAAAAAATATCTTCATGAATAAGAGTAGTCCGAGGGAGTGTCCCCTATCATTTTTCTTCCTGTTGCTCTTAGCCAAGCCAGTTGGAGATTTTATGAGCTTTAACTGTGTATGAGCATTCAGGACACAGAATTTCAAACTTTTATCCTCAGTTATTTATATCTACGTTGATGCACTTGACCTTTGTGATTTTGCTCTGGAGATTTTTGGTTGCTTGAGCTGCTAGCTGTTACTTACAGAAATCTTGCAGCACCAATTGCAGTAGCCCATATTTGAATATCATCAGTGAGAGTCAATGTCATCCTTTGCTTAAAATATGGACTTCAGCAGTTCTCGTTGCATTTTGTATCTTATATCTAAGCTGTCTTCTGTGTCGGTGGCTCATAGTTGGTCTTTCATTATCTTGTGCAGCGGACAATGCCAGCGCTAGATGGATCTTTCGATTTCTTTAAATTTCTCCCCAGTAATCCTTTGGCATTACCAACCATCCTTCAGCAATCTCTGCTATCGCTCCTTTTAGAACTTATCGGATGGTCTCCAAAGTCCAAGATTGCTGTTAGAATTCCACCACTGATGTACAAGCATCTCCAACCATTTGTTAACTTGCTGCTTTATTCACCAATTAGAGACATAAAGGATCAAGCGCATATTCTGGCACACGCTGCCATGGTAAGTACTGGTGCCTTTGACAAAAACCGGAGGGAAATTGGTGCGTGGTTCTCATTTCTTCCTGGCTATAAGATAGATGGCAATTTTGTTGGTGACCAAGGCATTGAGGAGTTTCAGAACTTGTTTTCAGTCATCGTTTCCTTTTTATGTGATGCTGTTTCCACTGTTGGAAATAACATACTCAAGTACTGGGATGTTTTAAGGGGTCACATGTGCCATTTAAAAGGCGTTGAAGGTAATCTGTCTTTGATTTGAAGGTTTCTGGTTTTATTTTTATTTTTTTGCTCGGCAGGTTTCTGGTTTTATTACATGGTACTAGCTGCTATTATGTTTGTTTGTTGGATTCCAATCCTATGTACTGTAATAAACTTGCTGCTTGTAAGCTAGGATGGTTTTGTTTTTTTGGTATTCCTCACATTTGCCTCATCTTGCTCGTGAGTCATAGCTTACACATCCAACAAACCTAACACAAGCGAGCCTGTGAGCTATTATTATGAAGAGCTTCTTGTAAACTGAGTGAGTCCAGGCTGGAGTGTGTGGAATTACTATCTTCTTCCTAGCTAATTAAGGAGTGCAATCCCCCATTGCTTGGGTTTAGAATGGATGATCACTTAATATGATGTTGGGATCTCTCCACCCAATAACTTAAGTGATGCAGGTTAACTAGCAAAAATTAATAAAAGAAGATAAAACCCGAGGCATCTTGTGCCTAAGGACCCCTATACATCCCTGTGCGAACGAAGTAATGATATCAAAACCATAATCAAACTTATATATTTTTCATAAATTGCCTACATAGTATTTGAGTCTTTAAATAGGCTCTTGAAAAGATATAAAAAAGAGGATAAACATGATCTAGATTCCTAAATAGGATAACTCCTAAAATAACAACTCAAACTACCCCCTCCGTTCCAAATTGCTTGTCCCTTATACTATTTGGGGTGTTCCAAATTGTTAGTCCTCTTTAAAAAGTCAACAAATTTTATTCAATTTTCCAAAGTAACCCCTTTACCAACAACCCTCGTTTCATTCTAAAGTTGAAAATATAAGGGCATAGTTGGAAATTAATGAATTTGTTTAATGTGAATGCATTTATTGAATGAAGTTATTACATGTCTGCTTAAAGTTGGATTTCCCAAAAGTGACCAGCAATTTGGAACGGAGGGAGTATTAAATAAAATCCTAAACGGGATAACTCCTAAAATAACAACTTAAATTACCAAATAAAATCCTAATAACATCTAAATGGATAATAATAACATAAATCAATATCCCTCCTGGATCATATACGAATACCTTGTGGGGCCCATGGATTACTCTTTCCAGTTCCCTATCATTAAGCTTTTGGTTGGATATAAAGTTTCTACATGGTGTTAGAGCGGGGCCCATTCCACCCCACACTTCAAGAATTTACAATCCAAATCCCATGATGATAGACCAAACAAAAAGGTTGCACGATAATAGACCTTAAAAGAGGCTACACTTGACAGATCTTAAAAGGGCTTTACGCGATGGGGAATGATGAGGAATACAATTTCACATTGCTTGGGTGTGGAATGGGCGATCACTTAATATGATGTTGGGATCTGTTCACCTAATAGCTTAAGCTTTTGGGTTGGATATAACTTATAAGGTTTCTACACTACTGATTGGAGTGAGATGGGTTTGAACTAAAAGAGAGGAGAAATAGACTGAGAAATAAGCTAAGTTTGGAGCAGAGTTAGGATGGAGGAATCTACAGGAAGGAAAGACTGGCAAAATAAACAAGCTTTCTTTCTTCTTTTGTTTTTTCAACTTCTTGTGGTGGAACCTATTGCCTTGTAGTATGGATGAGGCGGTGTTTGATCCTGGGATACCTTTCTCTTTTATGTATTGTTTTGTGCCTTTTAAAATATGCGCAACCCTCCCCCATTCAACTAAGATTATGTCGGAGGCAAATGGTTGTAAAAAAGTTAATGCGCCTTTTTAGTTTCGTCTGTGATTTCCAACAATGTGAGTACCAGCGACATACGTCAGACTGTCTAGAAACCCAACTGATCTTTAGGTGCAGATTTCTGTAGATGGTCGGATAAAATTCATCGATCCTTTACGTTCCGGCTTCTTTTGTTATTTGGCATAGATTTTTGTGAGGGGTTTGGTAAGATGGAGAGAGCCAAACTGTGCAGCCGTGAATTATAGGCTCTATGCATGAAGATTGGGCAAATTTCAGTTACTGTCTTTCCTTTGGCTTTTGGTAACTGAAGAGTAAAGAATTCTCCCTTTGTCCTTTGGAAGTTAGAGGATAAGAACCTTCCACTGTCTGATTCTAATTTCTTTTACACGTTGGTGGGGCATCAAATGGATGATTTATTCCTTCTCATCTGTTTCAATGCTTCCACTACCATTCCAATTGGATGAGTTGAGAAAGAAGCAATTCTGGATGGGGAGGGGGAGGAGGAGGAGGAAGGGAGAGGGTAGCTCGATGATGAAGAGAAGGTTGGGGGCGAAGTGGTGCTGGTCTAGTTTTTTGGGAAAAGAAAGATGCGGAGGGTCTAGGTTGTTCCCTGTTGCTTTTTTAATGATCTCTACAGAATTTGACCTTTTCCGCAATTGGATTGCATTTTCTTTTGTTAGTTTCAGGTCAAATATGCAATTGCATTGCATTTGGTTATGATTCAGTATTGGCCAGGCATGTTACATGCTTTTGTGGATCTCATTGCCGTTGATGATTCAATACTTGTGCTGACAGTGTTGCTGTATGTGTAACAACTGTGACAATAGCTTCAAAACTTATGTGACGTGCTATTAAACATCTTCTTTTAATAACTCAAGGTGACGTGCCAATAATAGGCAAGGTGTATTCAGTTTGAAAATGAGGTTTTAAGTATGTGTAGTATTTTCTAAGACCTAGTATCTTTCAAATTTATCTAAAACAAGTAGAGGAAGATAATCAAAGATAACTAGAATCTTATTTATGATTTGACTACTTTATGAACTAACTACTGACTATTCCCACTAATCTGGATGTTATGTACCTGCAGATGTATCTCCTGAATTTGGCCCTCTTTTCATTTGTGTATTAGAGAAGTGTCTAAGAGTGCTCTCTTCTGAATCTGGGACCTTTACTGTACCCGAGAAGTCAATGATAGCATTATATGTCTGCAACACAATAAAATATCTCTTGCAGACTCAGGTAACATTTCACTTTTCTGCTCTGCTTTGCTTTGCTTTGCGTAATCTTCATGCATGTCACAATTGTGAAACTCAACTTTTGTAGGTGGAAACTAGATGGCTGTATTCACTGGTTGATCTCCTATTATCTGAAAGGGTTGAGGTTGAGGATCGTTGCTCTTTAGATGATGGCGATTCTCAGGATTTGTGCGAGTGGAGGCCGTTGAAGAACTTGTTTCTCTTTTCACGGCACTTTCAAAATCTGGGAAAAAAAAATTCTCCCAAAGAAAGAAAAGTGCTACACGCTGACAGTTCTTTCGCCAATATATTAGGTGAAGTTATAAGAATTGTGAGAAGTGGGAGTGACAGTGAATTGGTCTGTATCAGTAAAGCATTCGTGCTTTCTATCTTGTCAACACCATCAACTGTGATTTTACGACATTTCCCGTCAGTAATATCTGCTTTGAAGAATTTGTCTGGATTCCCTTTCTCGGTCTTGTTGTCTATATTTTTTCTCGAACCAGATCTTCTTTATGAAGTTTCTAAGTTGTGGCCTGAAATGTTCCGTAATGGTCTGGAAAGGTTCATGGGTATGGTTCATGGCAAAGAACCTATAATTGGTGACACGAATATTGATGCAATAGAATCATCTTCGGCTGCATTTTGTTTCTTTTTGAAGCAGGCACCATTCTATGTGCTATTTCCTGCCAGTGTGAGAATTGATGGCTTATATATACTGGAGGGTTTGAACTTTCAATACTTGCTTCAGGCTAAATTCTCTGAAGTGGCAAATTGTGACTTCGTTTCTGCTGTCCTCCTTGTGCTATTCTGGCTCCATCAGATACGGTTGTCGCATAGAATTGAACCATTGGCTGAGTTTGAACAGCTTTCTGGAACATGCTCAATTCTCATAGAGAAGATGTTGGCTCACCTGCAGGATTCCCCAATTCAATCTATTTTTGAAGTGACTGAAGTTATTCTTTGTCATCCTGTAGTGATGATGTCATTGCAATACCCTCTGGGCCACAAAGAGCTTACTGAAGGAATCTTTGGGGAGAGTTCAGAGGATTTTTTTGTTTTGGCCAGACAGGGAATTCACAAAATGGATGATCTTGTCTTGAATTTATTGACATCAGTTTGTAAACGCTTGGCAACTTGTTGCAATGGTCAGAATTCTGTTACTGGAGTTGACTACTTGAACCAACGTTTCCTCAGTTCTTTTAAAGTACTGGTAAAGAGGCTAAATCGGGTATTCAGAGATAGGTTTGAGGAATGTGTAAAAACTGGAGATTTGAGGCCCCTTACTCCTACATTATATGCTCTACACTCTTTGATTCATTTCATATCCCCCCTTGAGCTCCTGGAACTGGTGCTTTGGATTTTCTCCAGGATTGACCTAAGTGGTTTTACGCTTCGTGTATCATCTGACTTTTCTCTGTTGGTTGGATTATCAATCGCTGGTTGTGCTTTCGATATGCTATCTACATGCTTGCAGCAGCCCTATACACAAGGAATATCATCCAATATTTTCTGGGAAATGGAGGACAAGCCTTTTGATGTTCTTCTGTTCGAGAGAGTTTATTTTCAAGTTATCAAACTTGCCATGCGTTTCGAGCTAGATGCAGCAGATCGATGTTTGCTGAAAGCTGTTAATGTCGCAAACATTCGTAAAGTTACGCAAACCCAGTGGTTGCCACTAACTATGGATTTATCTAGGGTTGTTCATAACACTCCGATAGAAGTGCTTTCTCATTTCATCCACAAAACTAGCATGACTAGAGCTAACATGATGTTTCTTCTTACTGAACTGAGCCCCATCCATCTTGCAGTCTTTGGGCACTTCTTTTCAGATGTGATGAATGAATACTTGCTTCCAAAGGACGATGTGAGTAATGGAACGTGTAGCAATATGCTATCGGATGATAACTTTGTGATGCTTCTACCTACTGTTTTGTCATACTTAATTTCAGCTTCCTTGAAATATGGGGAGCAGTTTCACAAATATGCTAGAAGAATATCTTCTTTCTATTCCGGAATTCTGTTTCGCAGTTTCTCAGGCTGGAAGAGCTATGCTACTATGGACATATTTAACATAGAATGTATTGAGTTCTTGCCACCATCGGTGGAAGAACTTCTCAATCTTCTCTCTCATAGTCTTCTAGGAAAATCAATTCTTATGCTTCAATATTATTTGACCTTGAATGGAGACGCGGTGAAACTGAAAAAGCGGTTGAAGTTATTTAATTCCGTCTGTCGACGTTCGGGTGCAGCAAATGAGGATTTACTAGATTGTGATGTTAGCGAGATTGATGCTTATTCACTTAAACAATCTTTGAACCTTGTAAATAGAGTTGTTGCAAAGATATACTTGTGTAGGATATTTTTACTTCCAAAGGATTATCAGATTCGGTCTCTGCCGAAGGAAGATGGGAACGCAAAGGAGATTCATTCAGAAGTTGGATCTAATAAAGAAGCGTCGGCAAGAGTCCGGTTCATGAACTTATTGCTGAATACTTGGCATATAATTGTCAGGAAATTCCCTTCAAACTCTGATGACCCTAAAAAATTGAGAGGCAAAAACTATTTCTTGTTCAGATTGTTGGAAGTTTTCGTTTCGAGAAATATTTTAGAATTTACTAGAGAGACCTGTGATTGTCCATTCATAGAGCAACTGGCAAGATTATCTCTTCTTCATAGGTTTGGGGACCCTTCAACTATGAAGATGCTCCGAGGTGTTCTAACTTCTCCATCTAATGGGAACTCACACATATTAGTGCTTCAGCTACTGCTTGCCCACTCTCAGTTTGCACCTTCCATTCTTTCCTCGTCCCAATCATCCGGGGTTTCTCAATTTGGTATGATCTTTAGGCCTATGGCTAGCATTCTGAGGTTGCTCGTCATTCCATCTACTGATCAAAATGCACTTTATGGAGAAAATAGGCAACAAAAAATATCAGAGATATACATGAAACAGTTGGAAGTGCTCAGGTTACTTAGGGCACTCTTTTTTATCAATGCGCAGCAGTGTAGTTTTGATTTTGGAAAAGATATTAGTGCAAATCCTAGAGAATTGCTTTTCTTGCTTCTGTCTTCTTATGGTGCAACACTCAGTGAAGTTGACTTAGAAATATACAATCTCATGCTTGAAATTGAGTCTGCTAATTTGTCAAACTCTGGAAGCATTGCTGAAATGGATTACCTGTGGGGAAGTGCTGCAATTAGAATTAGAAAAGAACGAGAACAGGAGCAGGATCTGTCATCTGATATGATGCAGGATGTTGAAGCAGTAGAAGAATGCCGAAGAACTCAATTCAGGGAAAACCTCCACATTGACCCCAAAATGTGTGCATATACTGTTTTACATTTTCCTTATGGTAGAACCGTTGTTGAGGTTCAACCTGGCAATTCTGACGATATGAATGAGGTGAGGTGTTTCTCTAACAATAATTACCAGTCATTGACATTGTTTATGTTTCGATTAGTGCTTTGTTGTTTGCATACTAAAATATATGGGCTAGTTGCAAGTCTTATTAGGCTGATTTTATTATTTGCAGACAAATTGTCCAGGTGTTGAGAAAATACAAACATATGATCCTGTTTTCATCTTGCGCTTCTCAATTCATAGCCTGTCCATGGGTTATATTGAACCGGTCGAGTTTGCTAGTTTGGGCTTGCTTGCCATTGCATTTGTCAGCATATCTTCACCACATGATGAGATGAGGAAATTGGGTTATGAGGCTCTTGGAGGATTCAAGACTGCATTAGAGGTAGTTTTGTGTTTTACCAGTTTCTGGACATGCTGCGAATCCTGCGGTATTATCATGAAGTTCAAGTTTTTGTTGTTGTTCTTTCTGTTTTGTATATTCTAATTCTTAGCTTTCAATGTGAGAGTTCGAATGAAGGAACAAAATTTCCTTTCGTTTCCATCGAAACATACAAAACTATTCCATTTTTTAAGTATACCACAATTGAGCCATAGTGCAGTAGTTGTGCTTTCTGATGCTCTGGACTATGAGTGAAGGAAGCATGGTAATGTGCACGAAAATTGATTCGGGTCTCTAGATCTGCCCTCTCTGATTCCTTTTGGCTTTGATTTTGGGGGCATGGTTTTGCAGCAAAACGTCCCTTTAGCTCCTTGGTTCTTGGAGGAATTGGGGGACCACTGTTTTGTGGTATTTTGAGAGCAGCCACTTTGTACATATATTGCCTAAGGTTAGGTCTATCTCCAATCATCCCCGCCCATACCCCCAATGATTGGGGACTAGATGGATTTCGTTATTGTTGTTGTTGAACTATAGTGCAATAATGAAATTCTATTGATTCCACTGGAAGACGACAGGACATTCTGAAATGTAGCAAAAACAAGATACATAGAGAAACAGTACTTCAGTTTGGCATGAGACCTATCAGGCATAGTACAGGACAATCTTTCATAAATATCTTTAATTTTTCACAAAAAATTATCTCTGTCCTAGTACTTATGCATTATATGACATTATTTATTATTATTATCTTAGTGAATTTTAGACTTCATTCTGTTGGGATCTTATGCACATACATAGAGAAGCATATGCACTTGTAGTAGTTGATAACAATAATTTATTTCACAATAGAAACAAATTTTATTCGGTAGTGAGTTAAAGTGATTTTTTCACATGAAGGAAAGTTTTTTATTTTTTGCTATATTCCTTTATTGGGACATTCCCAATGCCAATTTCGAATGTATTTGTTTCCGTGCTGATTGGATACAACTGTGATCCAAATAGCAGAAGGACTTGAGCAATTTCCCAAATATATACCTAGCGAGTTTCAGACCCTAAAAGAATACAGAGTATAATCCTTCTCATAAAAAGTTAAAAATAATATACGCATGAGCATAGAATTGTTATTTTTCTTCTTGCAGCATACACTTTTAGAGACGATTCCTCATCTCATGTTGGCTTGGGTTTGAGTAATAAGTCTTTCTAATTTCACACAGAGCTGGAGTTGGACCTTGGATAGGATGGCCATGCGTATAATTTAGTGATTATGTCCCCAGTGAAAAGTTATTTTATTTCACCTAAGGTCTATATTTGTACTGGGGAGAAGTTTTTCTCTAAGAATAGATGTGGATAAAAGGACATGGATACCACACGATACCTACATAGCAATCTCTGAAATATAGGATACCAAATGAGAGGGACACAATACCAAATAAATATCGATTTCTGTGTAGTGGAATAAAGTTGATTTCTTATTTGTCTTTAATGCAAATGTATTTATAATTTTTGCATTACATAAATTTAGATTTCGTTTTTCACATTTCACATGTTCTAAAATAATTGTAAACAAAATGTCTTAGTACCTGTTGCAGATCGTTCTGTTTGTACTAATTGGAAGTAGATGAGTTCCTAGGTATAATTCTATATTGTTTGCTCTGTTTGATGGCCAACTTCTTTTCTTCAAACTTGCTGTGGCCTGTGTGTTTCAACTGTGTTTCTGTGTTAAAAATGTTGGACTCCTGAGTGTTCGACGCTCATCCTGTTCTCTGAACTTTCTTTTTCCAATTAATACGACACATTTGGGCGTATTATAACTAATAACTATGAGTCTGACATTTTCTAAGAAATGATGCTTATTTTTCACTATCATGATGCATGAAATTGGCTTATACCTCCTCTTGTTCATAATGATCGATGCTCTTCTTTTATTTGTCGAATTGTCTCTCCTCTTGTTCATGATGATCGATGGTCTTCTTTTATTTGTCGAATTGTCTCTGAAGTTCTCTGTATTACCTATACTTTTGTTCTTTTGCCATTTTACTTTTGTTCTTTTGCCATTGTGCGTACCTTTGGGTTCCCTGCTATTTTAACTTTTAAACCTTTCGTTGCAGAAGTGTCAGAAGAGGAAGGATCTAATGCGACTTCGGCTTTTGTTGACGTATTTGCAAAATGGTATTGAAGAGCCGTGGCAGAGGATTCCTTCCATCACTGCTAAGTTTGTTGCAGAGGCTTCTGTCATATTATTGGATCCTTTACACGATCACTATTCAACCATAAGCAAGTTTTTGATGAGCTCTGCGAGGGTTAATATGAAGGTTTATCTTTTCTGATCTTTAAAACTTGGTTTCTTCTATTTTCACCTATGTTTTCAGTCATCCTTACAAGGCTTCTATGCATTTATTTTAGGCATTTATAAATTTATTGACAGGGGTGATATGCAATTTACTATATGAGTAACTGTTGTGATTGATGTACCTTTTGCTTGATGAATGATCAAATCTGAGTTCTGACAATTCTTTCTGGCCTTTGTTGCAGTCTGTACCATTATTTGCAAATTTTCTCTGGAGCAGCTCAGTTAATTTTAGAACAGACAGACTATGGATGCTTCGTCTGCTATATGCAGGACTGGATTCAGATGATGATGCTCAAATATATATCAGGAACAACATCCTTGAGATTCTACTGGTTTTTTATGCTTCTCCTCTTTCAGATATTGAGTCAAAGGAACTGACGCTTCAGGTGATTCTAAGCTTTCCTACTCGTGCTTATCACGAGGTTGTTCATCAGAATTGCTTTGGCTTGTTTGAAGTTTGATTAAATGTCTTGTATAGCGACAATAAACTTAAAATAACAAGATTTCTTTTTGGGACATTTTTCCGGACAATTTAACTACATTCTCGCTGCAGTACAAATTTCTAGTTATATTTGCTGATTCAGAGAGAGCTCCACAATATTAGGTTTTTGAGTCATCTCTTCCAGTTTTGTAAATAACAACATTTGAGGAGTATCGGAATTCGGAAGTTATAAAAGTGTTTATAGCTAAGATGCCAAGTAACATATCTGTAAGTAGAAGCATTGAGTTCTGGAGGCACTTATGTTATGTGGCTTGGGTCTCACCTCTGAATATGAAATACCTGTTAATCATTACTCCGATCCTGAAGGCCGACAGAATAGGATCGAAATCCTATGGTGTTGTCCCATGCTAATTTATCTAGAGCCTAGGCTTGCTTTGAGCTCTCTAATTTCTTCAAAGTAATAGTGCCGGAGGCATGACCCGGCCAATTAAGGCCTGGCGCGTATTGCCTGAAGAAGGGTCGAGACGATAGGTGTGCACCAAAGGCGGCCGATCGACCCTACCCAAAATCCAACTACGAGCTTTTTAACTGCAACTTAAATATACGCTATTGGAGCTGGAATTACCGCGGCTGTTGGCACCAGGCTTGCCCTCCAATGGATCCAAAATATTGAACTGCCTAAATTTTTGTTGAGTATGGTCGTAGCCAGTAGGAGAATGGTTGAGCCCGTTAAGGTATCCTTGATTGAAAAAATCTGTCTTTAAACTCTTAAAGAAGGGTCTGAGGAAAAATAAGTGGCTTTCTGCTCCGCTTCATGCCACTAAGGTGTGTAGACTCTCACTTTAATTTCTTCATTCATTGGTACGCCTATGTTTGCCTATTGAAGATATGCTGCAATCATCATGCTAAACGCACTGTTTTCTAACTTGTGATCCTCTTGCACTGTTTCTCTTGTTATATTGTTCTATTGGGGTGAAGATTCATGATGCTACAAAGGTCACCTCTTCTGATGAACTACAAAAAGTTTTTTTGCATGCATTTCAGGTGGTAAAGAAATCTGTTAAAGTTCATAAAATGGCTCGCCATCTAGTTGAGCGCTGTAGTATTATTTCATGGTTATCATCAATTGTTTCAGTCTTCTGTGGGAAGCAATACCAAGCTCAGACAAATTTATCACGCGCTCCGTTAAACACAGTGCTGGAGGTAATAAGCTATTCCGATTACGTCTTCCATTTCCTTTAGTCCCTTAAAAATTACTCCATACATTTTTATTCAGTTTCTCAATTTCTTTAGAGGCTTTTGTGAAATGTTGACAGTGGAAGTGCTTTAATTTCAAAAATGTTGACCACTCTTTATCCTTTCGTGGTTTACACTTTTATCTCCCAAACAGTTAGCGCCCAACATAGAACTCACTTTGCTTCTCTCATCTAATCTTTTTTATATCCTGTCTCATCATGATCGTACTTTCTCATTCTGTGTCTTTCTTTCTTTTGACATTCCTCATGGCACTACTTTTTGCCTGGCCTTCCTTGTGCACCTCTTTGGGTAAGGGTGACTCCAAGCAACAGAAAAGTTACTGATTGAAAACGAACATGAGCCACCCCTCTCTTAAAAATTGCACGTAAAAGATGATTCAATACCCGCTTCATATCAGACTCTGATTCGTAGATCAGTGATCACCATTAGATCCATTGCTATGTTACATGGATCCTTGTAAATGTAGAAAATACCCTTGTCAGACACGACACTTGGATAAGCGTGTGGGATCCATGTCCGACATATTTAGCTGGACATACACCTTGCAAGCGTATTTTATAATTTGAATGTAAGTGAACTATGCGTGCAACTCCGATATTATGGATCAAAAGGCCCCAAGGACTTTTGTAACACTGTTTTGTTGAGAAAGTAGTAAAATCTTGAATATTTTGGCGTATTCCCAAGTCCTTTAGAAAAAAATTTGGATGAAGCAGACACTTAGGTACATACCTGTATCTGAGACCCGTACCCAAGTCCATGTAATATGGATCCCTTGAGTGGTAGTTTGGCTAGTGGTGTTGATTATCTCATTAATAAGAAATGCTTGTAGTTAGCACTTGTACAAAGGTGAGTATCATTTTAGACTAGCACAAATTACTTGGTTTTGGCTATAGTGTTTCCAGGTGTCCTTCAATCAGTGGCTAGCTTTTCAGAGTATGGTTTCCACAAGAGAGAGAGTTCTATCAGGAATTATCTGAAGGTCACAAAATCATCTATTTTTTATTTTATTTTTAGTGTTCTTCTCATATATGGAGGTTCTTTTTGTAAACAAACAACCTTTAGAGGGCCATAATACTAGTTGTGCCGCCTTTAAGAATGGTGTGCTTCTTGCTGCTGCCATATATCATTTGTTGGGATATAGGAATTACAGGATTTTTTAACATTGGACCTCAGTAGTCTGTTATTCAAAGCTGGAAGTGATATCCTAGCTCTTGAAGGGAGATCAAGGCAAATGATGTTAATATGGAGATTTTTTTAGTGTCACTTTGTTGACAGATTGATGCTAAATGCAGACAGTTCCTCCTCCTAACTCCTATTTCTATTTAGGTGGTCAAAGATGTCATTTCAAACCGAAACATAATTGAGTGGTTGCAGCAGTTCACCCTTGAGCAGCTCTCAGAACTTTCAACTCATTTATACAAACTCTTAGTTGGTGCCAATCTTACAGATGAAAACGTTCATCTTATTATTTCAGTTCTGGAGATACTTACGTCAACTTTGAAGATATCTCAAGAACGGAAAGTTTATCAGCCACATTTTACACTGTCTGTTGAGGGTTTGTTTAAGATATACGAAGTTGTCAGTGTATGCCGTGATGGAAATTATAGTCCTTGTGCAGAATTAGGGCTGAAAGCTGTACTTCTGAGCACTCCTCCTGGGGCCATATTATGCATGGTATCTCTCTATCTCTCTCTGTATGTGTGTGTGGGTGGGTGGGTGGACTCGCGCATATGTATCTGCACATCCATTGATTTGGGTGCATACTCATGCATATGTGGAAGCATGCTGGAAGTGTCGTGCATTTGACTCTGTATATTATGCATGCAAATCTGAATGGCAAATTAGGTAGTTTCAAGTTCTTTACACGCATTTTTTATTTAGAAAGTGTAGAAAATTCAACCTTTCCTTTTATCTTGCTTCTCTGCAGTTTATAAGTACTCTTGCTTTCTTGCTGTTACGAGCTGGTACAACTATTCAGTTGTTCACCTTATGGATTGGTAACTTTTGTAGATATTGATTCATAGGTGCATTCCCATGCTCATGTAAGATAAAAAGCTTTTGGTAGTCAAATGAAAAATAATGGTTTTAGGATGTAGAGAGGGTTTTGAGATTATGTTGCTTGATTGACATAGGTTGGCCCACACTTTATCCACATATTATGTTCAAATGGAGAGATAATTATACTAAGTCATGCATTATGTGCTGAATTTTAATTAAAAGTTTGGTGTCAAAGTATTGATTAAAACCAACTCAAACATGTGTTTGTGGAAATTACTATTTTATCAGTGAGTTTTATGGAATTTGTTGGCAGTTGCGAAAGAATAGCAAGTTTGGTTGCAAATTCCCGTGACATATTGGCTGATACTCCCGATAATCGTTAGGAGTGAGTACAACCGTTAGGCCAGACAATCCCACAACTTCAAATCTGTTACATGTAAAGGTCAAAAATGTTACTTGATACGTCCATAATTTAGTAGTTCACTTAAGGTTTGTGTCGATTGCAGGCTTAGATTACTGATTATTCTATTTGTTGGAAATCATAAGCTATTTTGCCCATCTGATTTACAGGAGCAAGATAAGGTGCTTATGTTTGTAAGGTGGGCAACTTCAACTGCTTTACAGTCAAGCTCTGTAAAAGAGCTTCAGCCCGCAGAAGCTTATTGCCATTCTACGATTTTGTTGGAGAGAGAGCAATCTGAAGATTCCTTATTATCAAAACTTTTGCGTTGGCTAACTGCGTCTGTTATCCTTGGAAGGCTTTCTTTGAGATCTGTTGACTTGGAGCTGAATTTTGATCCTGAAAAGTCAAACCTGGAAACACTGCATTCTTTACTGGAACTCGATAAGAAAGGATGTGGAGAAAGTCAGTTTGGCTTTGGTTGTGAAGAGATACTAGCTGCTTGTATATTTGGCCTCCAACAGCTTCTTGGCATGGGCTGCAGATTGCTTCCTTCAGTTGTAGCTGCACTCTCTCTGCTCCTTTTTCCTGATCTTTTAAATTTAGCAGGTTGGCTATCATTTATATGGTCGCTAATCCATTCTTTTTTGGTCCCACTGTCCGAGGCTGAAAATAGAGTTTGCTTTGCAAATTGAGTTTGAAAACTTTTAGCTTGTGGCTTAGTTTCAAGAATCCCTGCACATCGACTTAACATTGACCTGTAATAAGGTCTCGTATACCATCTCAAAAGTACCTCATTTCCTGGATAGGGAATCTAGATAAGTTGGGCATTATTGGCATTACCTTCTGTTGAAACATTAGGGAAATTTGGATTTGAGGAATAAATTTTCACCAGTATATTGGTGATCTTGGGTTGTTAGACAAGGGGAATGAAGAATTATTCAAAACTTGAGTTTCAAGATTTGACACCTTATTTAGGTTCTTTAGATTGATTTTTTTTTTTCCTTTCCTTTCTTTCGATTGTCCTGTGACTGTCTTAAATGCTGGTCTGAAGATTGGTTGGTCCATATTTTTTCCATTTTTGTAGGGTCGGAAATGAACAGCTTACTTGGTAATGAGAAAACTCTGGCATCACTTTGGTCAAGAGTTTGTTGGCCCGTTGAAGCTAATCCTTCTTGGAGATGGTGAGATGTTTTTTAATCGTATTGCATTTTGGATTTTATCATTGCCTTTGTAGTTATGCTTAATTCTAAAAACTCTACTTTTTTTTTATCATTACTGTTTTAAGTAAGCTAATGGTTTTGGAGCGCTACAAGAACTTGGGACACCCCCACCTTACTTACCTCTATTACTATACTTGACCTTAACATGATTATCCTTGTAAGTTGATCTATATCGAATAAGAGGGAAAGAGAATTTCATATTCAGAGTGTTGAGAATATAAATAATAAAGTTACTGCTCTCTCTAGTAGCTTAAGCTTTTAGAAAATGGGCTCTACAAGCTATCTAACACCCTCCCTCACGTGCAACTCCGTCTTGCACATGGAGATGCAAATTTTCAGAGATAGATCAGAACAAAATACGAATGGGAGAAATAGAATGCAAACGAAGAAATAATGCAACCAGAGACTTGAATCCACGATCTCTCGCAACCAGAGTTTTGATACCATGTTAAGTTATCAACTCTCCCCCCGAAGAGGCAGATAAACCGAATAGAAATCGAGCAACCTGTAATCACTCACGCTGGCGTTTCATAACTTGAATATCACTAGAGAGGCTCGCATATTTTAGCTCTTCACAAGTGCCACATAAGTTGGCATAATACTCCTCCAAAGACCCATCACCAAGCGACAAAGAAAAGAACTTCTGACGTGATCATATATGCAATGCGATAGAGATTATTAACACCAGAATATATCTCCGTAGCTCGATGCCCACAAGTTTGACAGTTTGTAAGAAAACCAAGGTGCTACTAATATGAGGTTCCATACTATTCCATAACTCAGTACGAATCCAAGCATCCTCAGCTATCCATGAAGTATAGGTCTTATCAGTCTCCTGGGAGGACATCTGTCGAGTAATGAAATTGTCTCACCCAGATAATAAACCCTAACGGTCTGAGCCCACATAGCATAATTCTTTCCATTCTAAGGTGTGGAGGTAATAGACAGTCGCTCGCGAAACCAAGAACCAGACGAACTACCAACAAATGTAGATGTAGAACTAAAATCAGAAGCAAAGGCAGTACCAGACTCCTTTATAAATAAACACGGATCCAATGATGAACCACCAACAAACAAGATAAATCTACAGAGTAAAACTGATCAAAGCAAACAATTACGTGAGGTTGCAATCTATAGAGCTAGGGTTTCGGAGGCTTTTGGACAAGACTTTGTTAATTGGTTGTCCCTTTTGTTTGTGCCTTAAGTGAACACTGTTTCGTTGTTTGTTGAGATCCGTATGTTACAGATCCTTTGTTTATCTCTCCACGGGCGGGTTAGGGGTCGCACATGCGGGGAGTGTTAGAGTTTGTCCCGCATTAGTAACGTCCAAAGCTAGTAAATGAGCGTGGGTGGCCTCTCCACTTATTGCCAATTGGTTTCGAGTGGGACGCTTTAACATGGTATCAAAGCTAGTCTTTCGGAGGGTTTTGGACAAGAGTACAAGATTTTACGTCATTGATGGTTGGTTCTCCTTTGTTTGTCATTGATTGTTGATAGTTGTCTAATGTGTTGAATCGTTTGTTTAACTCACCACGTACGAGTCAGGGGTCGCAAGTGCGGGGGAGTGTTAGACCTTGTCCCACATCGGTTAGTAATCACCTCCAAAGCTAGTATATGAGCATGGACGGCATCTCCACTCATTGCCAATTGGTTTTGAGTTGGATGCTTTAATATGGTATCAGAGCAAGCAATAGATCATATGTTTGTACCTCACCACCCAATATTTGCACATGTTTAGCCCGCTTATGGAGGAGAGCCTAACTACACGTAAGGGGGCGTGTTGAGAATATAAATAATAAAGTTACCCCTCTCTCTACTAGCTTAAGTTTTTAGATGAGTGTGGTAATAATCCAATACAGATGAATACCCAACAGGGTTTTTGCAAGGGTCAAAACCCACGTTCACCTAAAAGGACTAACTACTCACCTGAAAATGTCATACCCAATGGGAAGAATAATAGCTGCACTTCTTTTTCCCTTTCAAACCAAAAGGAAAGGAGAAGAGCAATATGATTATGTACGTGTCTATTGCTAAGATAGGGAATTCATTGAAAGATTAATTGGATTAAGTCATCCTTTGATTATCGCTACTTTTAATGGATTTTCTATGAACAGTACGTGATGTGATTCTGGCAAGAGCAAACTTGGACTGAAAATTTGGCCGTAAATGTCAATTGTACTTCTTGATTGTAAAAATGAAGCTGCTTCACCTTAAGTTTCATGCCAATCGTTTAAGTGTTGCCACTGATGGGAAATCTATGTTCCTGTCGACTGGTTTTGGACCAAGGGATTAGTGCTTGCAACCTTATGGCTTGTTGCTATATGCTATGTTGTCATGTCTGAGCGTATAGAAAAAGGTTTGCACCTGGCTAAACTAATATTGGAAAATAACTTCGTCTTTTTACAGGTCATTTTACCAGCCATGGAAGGATCTCTCGTCCAAATCTACTGATTCAGCGACGATGGATGAACTTCACGCGTGTGAATCTCTTTTAGTGATAATTTCCAATGTTATCGGAAAAAAGTCGCTACATTCACAATTCTTATCACATCAAGATTTAGAAAAATCTGGTGTATTCAATTGGGAAAGAAGTATTTTAGAAAGTGAATGATTCTTTTGGTGATTTGGTTAAATCAAATTTGCAGTCTCTGGTACAATGTTTTGTTTTTGTGTGTGAGCCAATGCTGATCGATTTAGTTGGATTGATTGAAGATGAAGAACGCAGCAGATGGATAATATCTTTACTGATCAGTAATGGGTTTTGCGGCATTACATTGCCACCAATGGCAGAAAGTAGTTGAAGATAAACTGAAATCGGCCACTTAAGATGAACCGCATACTCAATTGTTCTCATGTATACTAGGTAAATTGAAAACGGCCACTTAGAGCATTCCAAAGCTCCGCTTTCTTTGATTGCAGATCCGAATGGATCATGACAGGATTCCCGACCCGATGGTGCTCTGGTCATTGTTATGAAGGTCAATCAGAAGTCGTGCACGGAAGGCAAGTTTTTTACATGTTGATATCTATCTACCGTTGGTGAGTGACGTCTCATGAATATTCAATGGAGGGTGGCTCAGAGAATGAATTTCGCACTCCTTTTCTTGAATCTGATTGTGCTCTTTTATTTGTTATCTTCATTCAGGTAAAATTTTAATTACTTAAATTATTTTTTCACATAATCTTACGATTTTACAGGAACGAAAACAAAAATGAAGAACGTAACTTTACACAAAAGGAGAGCAAAAAATAAATTCCCACTTTTCTAATTCCAAGTTACATACTATTCGGGGCCACCATTTCAAAGGCATGACTTTTTAGAAAAATTCCTACCAAATCTTTTAAGGGTCGAGAACACCAAATGGCCTTTTTTTTTTAAGAAGAAGACGATGGTTTGTTCCAGAGAGAAGTCTCAAGATGATTCCAATCCTGTCTATACTGAGTGTTCTCTCACCTTTTCCTCTTTATTAGGTGTTGAGGCATATCCACCAAGGAATAGGAAAGAAAAGGCTTGTAGTGTTACTGAAGCTTCTTGGTGTACCTTTGACTGTCCCTGTTATATTCTTAAGATACGAATACCGACAAAGCCCAGGGCTGCAAACGAGCCAAGCCGAGATTTGTGGTGTTCGGGCTCGGCTCATTTGCTTAACGAGCCCAAAACTTGAGCTCGAGTTCGGCTTAGTAGTAAATGAGCCGAGCCCTTATCGAGCTGAGCCAAACTAATTTGCTTAACGAGCCGAGCCTATTATACGAGCCGAGCCGAGCTTTCGCAAGCTAAGCTCGGCTCGTTTAGTAAACGAGCCCAAAACTCGAGCTCGAGCTCGGCTCGATTAGTAAACGAGGCGAGTCGAGCCTTAACGAGCCGAGCCACGAGCTGCTCGCGAACAGCTCGGCTCATTTGCAGCCCTTCACAAAGCTAACTGAAGGATACAGTCTTTATACTGGCCGATTCAGTCTGAGGGTTGCAAATGAACTAAACCGTTCGTGAGCTCGGCTTGGTTCGGCTCGAAAAGAGCTCGTTTGAACCCCATTCGTTAAGTTTTTATTGAGGCTCGGTTCAAGCTCCAGGTTGTTGAAATCCTTAACAAACAAACCTGAACAAGTCAAGACTCAGCTCGATAAGGCTCGTTTATTTTTTATAGGAATAAAATTAATAACTTCTTGTTCCAATTTGATACTCCATATTAATGCACTATCGTTTCAAATTCTTATTAAATTTCACTATTATTTTGCAATTAAGAATATTTTCCTGTAGAGTATACAGATATAAAACATATATACATGCACAAGTAAAATTTTATTTGTTGTCTTAAGCCTATATGAGTATACACATATTTTTTCGTTGACTCGTTAAGGCTCGTGAACAAGCTCGAATTCGAGTCAGGCCTATGCCAGCTCGGCTCGAGCTCGGCTTGTTAAGTTTTCATTGAGCTCGTGCTCGAGTTCGTTAAAAACTTAATAAACAAGCTTGAGCACAGTGAAACTCAGCTCGTTTGCAGTCCTGAGTCTGTTAATTGTTTGTTGACGCACATACGCCTCGACGAAACTTCCATGCAGAAGCTTACCGACACGAACCAAGTGTCTGTCACACACCTATAGTTGAGAGCTCCGCAGCACAGTTAGACGTCTTCCAACTAAATGATCGAAGCCGACTATGGAGCTCCAAAATCGGCAGCTTCTCCAATATCGATCGACCGGAATACGCATTTGGACATGAATTTGAACTCCCTACCCTATTCCTGCACTAAATGCTAGCTAAAGTTGGAAGTACAAGTACAGAAGCAGACCAACCAAAAAATTATCCACTTTGAAGTCCTTTTTTTGCCGACACGGTGGAGTTGGAGAGAAATTTTAGTGGGTTGGGTTAAAGAGCAACCCCGACAAGCCTCAACAAATCTTGAGCCAAAAATGTTAGTGTACAGTGCTTTATCCACTCATATCTTTTTCAACACTCCAACAATACTACCTATATTACCTCTCTACTATTAAAATACTATTTTTTCCTTTCTAAAATATTACTAAAGAAATGAGAGAGAGAGGAGAGAGAAGGAGAGAAAAAGAGAGTGAGAAGAGAGAATAAATACTAAAGAAATGTTTAGGAAGTAAATAGTGCCTCAACAAATCAGACCTCTTATAGGGAGGCACTTTTCATGGAAACAAATTAGGGAGCTCTTTATGGAGTCTCTTGGGGTGCTTATTGTGTGTTTTGCCTACCTAAAATAGTTACAACCTCAATTTAAGGAGCTTGTCGGGGTTGCTCTTAAGAGCAACCCCAACAATAATTCCTCAAAAAAGTTTGTGAACAGTGCATATATCTATTATAACTTGACACTTTTTCTATCAACACTCCAACAACACTCCCTATTACCCTCCCTATTTTTAATAAAT